>LOJH01016976.1:0-17088 GCA_001685095.1 Ellobius talpinus
TCTCTTCCATCTCTTGTATTCTGCTGTTTATGCTTGCATTTGTGGTTCGTGATCGTTTTTCTCATGATTTCTGATTCTATAATTCCTTCTGCTTGTGTTTTCTTATTGTCTCTATTTTAGTTTTTAAGTCTTGAATAGTTTCTTTCATATGTTTGATTGCTTTTTCTTTTGTTTTTTAAGGGATTTGTTGATGTCTTTCAAAAAAAGAAAAGATTTATCTTTTAAAACACAAACAAAATATCACCACATATATTTCTTCATCCCTAATAAAAGCCTTAAAAAAGAGTAAGATAGGGAGAACGGCTGTGAAAGGTTGTGTTCTAGGCATGGCCCAGCCAATGCAGTCAGGACTTCACAGTAATAAGTGGTGGCTACCAACAGCGCACCTACATATAAGACCAGGCCTATCAGCAATCAGTCATATATTGTGGAGGAGTTCATCAGGCCCTAACCTTCTCATCTGAACTATTGGAATCTCAGAGAAGGGCCTGTCATTGTTTTTGGTTTTGTACCCACTAAGGATCCAATGGACATTTCTACACTCAGGGTCACACAAATGATACTGGTTAAACTCAATAATGCATCTTTAAAACAAACAACAGCTCCATTTCCTCTGTTGTTTAAAATCCCTTAAAAAAAAGAAAAGCAATCAATCATATGAAAGAAACTATTCAAGACTTGAAAACAAAATAAAAACTCAAACAAGAAATATGTGTGGGAAAGGGACCTTTAGGGGGTGGGTAACAAGAGTGGGATGTAAACTAGACAGGGAGGGGCCTACAGCAGTTAGAGGTCACTTTATACATATACGAGACTGTCAACAAACAGATGCAGTAAAAGTTACTTTAAACATGTAACTAAGCAAAAATCATAACAATGCATTATGTAATTTACAACATACAATGCAATATATGAAATGTATGGCAACAATAGTTCAAGGTTCAGGAAGAGAGACATGAGACATGGTTTCAATAGTTTGTGTGAAATAGCACAATAGTGTGTGTTTGTGATGCAGCAAAGAGGTATGCTAGAAACCTTAGGGCAACCTCTAAAATGCATAAGTCATTGTGTAAATATATTTCAACACACCAAACGTAATATGTAGCATTATATAGTTATGTATAACGATGGACATCACCTATGTTATTAGGCTTATAAATATAGGATTTTTGTGTGCTCTGTTTATTGGTCCTTTGTTATTAGGGATGACTCTTAAGAGGAATTGTAAAAATAATCTTCAGGAGTAGAAATAATAAAAAAGAGACAAAAACAAGTGGGACAAATAGAATAAAAATAACAAGATGAAAAATTCAAACTCAATCACCAAATAAATGCATATAGTCACAGCACTTTGACCAAAGACAGAGCATGTAACATTCAAGAAGTAATATGTGCTTCTTATCAGAAGCTGGCTTCAAATATAAACATAAATCTAGTTTCAAAGTAGAAGGATAGGAGATGGCAATCTGTGTTAATTAAAGTGGTTATATCACTATCAGACAGAGATGTCAGAATGCGAGTTATTATGAGTGACAAAGGGTTTTCTTGTTAACAGCATCAGTTGTTCAGGGTCCATTTAGAGTCTTCAGCACACACCAAGAAGGGGCTGGTGAGGTGGCTCAGTGGTTAAAAGCACTTGTTGATCTTGCAGCAGGTGTGATTTTCAGTATCTGCATGATGGCTTATAAAAATCTGTAATTCCAGTTCCAGGAGATTTGACATCCTCTTCTGATTTCCACAGGCACCAGGAATACATGGTATATAGGCAAAACACTCACACACACAAATAAATAAAAAATATGTTTGAAGTACAGAGAGTAACACCTGATAGAACTTCAAGAGAAAAAATAGGCAAATTTTTGATGATTATTGGAATTTAGACAAGCTATATCCTAACTGATGATCAAAAATCTAGTAAGGATGTGGAGCCCTTAAGCAATGTGGCATCCTGACAGACTGTCATTTACAGGACTCCCACAACAAGTGATGGCAAGTTATTTTAAATATGCACAGCCAACAAACCAACTAACCAGCCAAGCAACCAACTAACCAACCAAGCAAACAGACAAATAACCAATGGGCCCCTCGGCGTATGCAGACTGTGCTAGGTAAATCAGCTGAAGTAGCAGAATCGTAGCTTCCACCTCCACCTTGGCTTCAAAATCCTATGTAAGATCAGCAGATTGATGAGTCTTGAATTACATTCTGAGTCCCAGTTACAAAGATGACTATGAAATGCAGTATTTAGCTTTTTAGATTTTGTTGTACAAGAGGAGCAAAGTAGACAGACTTCTCTTGTACTGGAAGCCAACATTACCAGCTGCCTTCTGATAGTTTTCAATTTTCTTGTATCTTAAGATCACTCACTGTTCCAAGATGGAAGTTCATTGTGTTTACAGGCATGTGACCTGGATTCTGGCAAAGGGCTCCAGTCATAACCCATGCCAAGCTCCGTGTCTAGAGGTGCTTTTTGGTAGAGAAGCTCTCTAGTGTGAATGCTGTCCAGCCCTAGTGTGTGGCTCTCCTGGAATTCTGTCAGCTACCTAGTATTTTTTTAACCAATGCTACACACTGTGTTTTGTATAAACCCTGACTCGGTAAACAAAACCCTCGGGCATGTGTTTTTCCTTGTAGCTTTCATAGTGAAGAAGGCAAACAAACAGGAACAGTGTCTCAGAAATAAACATACAATGGAGTTAGGCAGTACAACATTCTCATGTAGTTAACACACCTTTCAGTCTCTCTGTAGAGATTGGGCCCATCATGAGAGCAGACATCCAGTGTATTGGCACTGAAATTCTGAAGGGTCTTCCACCATCATATATATTTGTAGTATAATTCTCTTTTTCAGGGTGTGAGTGTATGTGTGTGTGTGTGTGTGTGTGTGTGTGTGTCCTGTGAATGTTTTCTTCTCATCTATAGCTCTTTCTTGAGCAGAAGACAGAAGATTTTAATCTTGGTGAAGTCTAGTCATCAAACAGTTCTTGTAAGTTACTACTTTCTGAGTCTCGCTAAACACTAAACTTTCCCTATTTTTTCTCATATTGATGTTCTTTGTTTCCTACTTAATAAATTTATTGCTATGAGAAAAAATGACGGGTAGCATTTGCTCTGTCCAGCTGTGACTACATGTCTTCATCATAATACTGAGTGACTGTGGCAATCCTCTGAGAACTATGAGTGTTTCATTTTTAGATGAAGAACTAGACACAGCTATATACCTTGCTAAGATCAGATTAGCCATATTAGAGTCAAGATTTAAACCTAGTTCATTGTTTGGCCAGATGTGGCCTAACCTGTAATTCCGGCAGGATGCTGAAGCAGGACTGTCAGCTTCACAGCCTGGGCTACATGGTGATCCCTTGTCTCCTAAAAATAAAGCCAGGCCAGTAAGGTGACTCAGTGGGGAATTTGCTGACAGACGTGAAGGCTTGAGTTGATCTCTAGGATGCAAATGCTGGAAGGAGAGAACCAACTCACAGAGAGAGCTGTCCTTTGACCTCTCTACACAGGCTGCGGCATCAGCATTCCCCTGCACACAGAGGCCATAGTGAATAGATAAACAAATACAAAATGTCCATGGTCTGTCCACAGGATTACATCTTCATTGCTTCCTTTCTCCACAAAGATAAAGTCCAAACGACTCAGGAAGATTCTGGGTTAGGAACATTTCAAAAGATCACTTCGTCCATTGTGGACGGAACTAGAAAAAAAAGATCCTGAATGTGGTAACCCAGACCAAGAAAGACAAACATGGTGTGTACTCCATGCATCAGTGGCTATTTATTAGAAAGCAAAGGATAACTATGCTACAAGCCACAGACTCAGAGAGACTAGGTAACAAGGAGGGTTCGTAGGGGATTCCTAGATCTCCCCGAGAAGGAGAAACAGAAGAGATTTCATGATGGACTGAAGGTGGGTGGGGATAGGAACATGATCTATCAGGTTGGGGGCATGAAGCAGGATAGTACTGAAAGAGATTACTGGAAAACCTGGTACAAGGGAATCTCCCAGGTAAGACTACACTTAGCAATAGCAGATATGTCTCCTGAACTGGCCGTCTCCTGTGACCAGATCGGTGCCTAGCCTAATTGTCATCTGAGAGGCTTCATCCAGGAACCATTAGAAACAGATGCAGACCCACAGCCAAACGTGTACCAGGCGTTCTTGGACCACATGCCCCCAAATCGTGACACAGAGACTTGCTGTAAGTTATGAATGCTCAACCTTATATAATGCTTGTCCCAGTAGTGCTTATACTTTATATTAACCTGTTTCTCTTCATCTATATTTTGCCTCAGGGCTTTTAAACTTTTCTTTCATTTTGTATGTTCTACTTTCCTGCTCCCGTCATATCTGTCTGACTGGCTCCTGACTCTCCCTCTCTTCCTCTTTTTCTCCCTCGTTCTCTCTAGAGCCTAGATTCTTACTACTACTTATTCTCTCTGCCCTGCCAGCCTCACCTATCCCTCTACTGCCTAGCCATAGGTTGTTCAGCTTTTTATTTGACCAATCAGGTGCCTTAGGCAGGCAAGGTGAAACAAATGCAACCCATCTTTACATAGTTAAACAAATGCAGCAGAAACAAACGCGACACACCTTTACATAGCTAAAGTAATATTCCGCAACCTAAACAAATGTAACATGTCTTTACATCGTTAAAATCATATTCCACAACATAAACATTAGGTGCAGTTTGGGGAATCCTGAAAGAGGGGGAGGAAGGATTGTAGGAGCCAGAGAGGTCAAGGACATCACAAGAAAATTCACAAAATCAGCTAGCCTGGCTCATAAGGTCTCACAGAGATTGAACCAACAACGGGTGAGCCTGCAGGACCTGACCTAGGCACTCTGCATATGTGTTACAGTTGTGTAGCACTGTCTTCTTGTGGGACTCTTAACAGTGGGAACAGGGGCTGTCCCTGATTCTGTTGCCTGCTTCTGGGACCCTTTCCTCCTACTGGATTTTGGATTGCCTCTTCCATTCTTAATAGGAGAGGAGGTGCCTAGTCTCACTGCAACTTAATATGCCATGTTTTGTTGATACTCAGGGGAGACCTGTTCTTTCCTAAACAGAAACAGAGGGGGAGTGGATCCGGGGTAGAAACAGAGGGGGGTGGGGGAAAGGACTGGGAAAAGAGGAGGGAGGGGAAACTTCAGTCATGATGTAAAATAAATAAGTAAATAAAATTATTTTTTTTAAAAAAATAACACTTCAGTTCAGATCTGGCACTAAACGTAGCCCTGAGTGTAATGAAAACCCACAGGGGCTACTTCAGGCCCACAAGCCCAACTTTAAGAAAGGCCCTCTGCAGTTGCAAGTTGATGTGAGGCCAGAAGACAACAGCTTCCAGGGAGCTCCCTTGACCCTAGGATCTTGTTTATCTCTGTGCTTTGCAGGAATAAGGGCAGGTAGAACTGGTCCCTTGTCTGCGTTCCAGCTGTGGAGTCTGACAAATGTAGGTGGAAAATATTCAGAAAAAGTTACGTCTATAGTGAATATGTAGAGACTGCTTTTTCTTTTCTCATTCACTGAGTGATACAGTAGAGATTGACAGCATTTGTGTTGCATTGGGTCTTATCAATATTATTTTTTATATTAAAGTATACAATGTAAGTTATCTGCAAATACCAAGCCATTTCTATAGGCAGATATTGGTACCCACAAGGGTCTTGGAACTTATTTCTCCTAATGCTGAAGAGTAATTTATACAAGAATCACTGGACAGGAATCAGGCTGTCACCCTCTCCTGTATGTGAGCTCTTCTCTGGCAGGCAATATATTTTTCTGCATCTTTGGATGTTTGGTACTTAACTCAGCACTGATGTTGAGTGGAAAGACAATGAACAAATGGTGATTTGGTTTTAAAATACCACTCCTAAAACTTCAAATGCAGGACAAAGTGACTTCTTTTAGGATCAAAGGGCCACACTCCCCAAATCCTAACTTTTCCATAGGTTCCCTTCCTTTAGCATGTTACAGGGAGGCTGAACACCATCATTGGTGAAGAACACAGCCCTTCAAGTGAAGCACATCCAAGTTCAAATTTCTGCTTCTACCACCTAATGAGTGAATTGCACAAGTGACTTAAGCTCCCTAAATCTCTTGGGGCTGCTAAAAGGATTAAAGTAGAGAATGCATCAACAGAGCTCAAACAATGAAAGGCACAGAGTAAGTGTTCAATAAAGATGCTATTGTTGCAGAAGCTATCCTATAATTTATTCTTGCCTAAGCGCAGGTCAAGTACCTCCTCTTCCCTTAATGTTTAGCATGGAATTTATTTATTTATTTACTTATTTGTTTATTTATTTATTTATTTATTTTGGGAGATGAGTCTCACTATGTTTCCAGGCTGATCACGAACTCTCGAATTTAAACAATCCTCCTGCCTCAGCCACTGTCACCAGCTCTACAGAATGTCGTTAACAGTCTTTCTGAGTTAGAGAGGGCTGTAGACTCCCATACAGCTCTAAGAAGCATCCCAGGACAATCTGTGTGTTCTTCATCTGGATCCTCCAATAGCAACAATCACAGCGTCCCTGACAGTCATGTAGTATAGAAGTAGAGCATTTGATTACCAGAAGCATCTCTCATATTACTCTATATCTCACACACTTCAACCCATCTCCTAATACTGGACACTGATCTTTGCTTCTCTAAACGGCTTAGCCATCGCCTGCTGAAAGACATCCCAAGTCTACAGTTTTGAGCAGCTACAGATGAAGCTGCTATTAACATTCACTTATAGTATTTGAGTGACGATAGTCTTTATTTCTTTGGGATAAGTATGCAGAAATACGATCGCAATGATAGGTGGATTTTAGCTTTTAGAAAACTCTTTCAGAGGTGCAGTAACCGCTGCATTCTCACAGGTAATCAGTGAATGTCTTGTTCTCTCTATCACCAATATTTCATATTGTCATTTTAAAAATCCATCCTGACTGTTAACATGGTAGCATTTCACTGTGACTTTCAACTTCCATTCTCCTAGTGGCTAGCTTTTCACATGTTGTTTGCCCACTGTTTATTTTCTTCAGTGAGATGTCTGTTATGTTCTAATTATATTGTTTACTTTTATACATTCTCTCTTTGTGTGTCTCTCCCCTCCTCTGTTTTTTTTTTCTTTAGGCATGGTTTCTCTGTGTATGCCTGACTGTCCTGGAACCAACTCTGTAGACCAGGCTGGCCTTGCAATCAGAGATCCACTTGCCTGTACCTCCTGAGTGCTGAAATTTAAGGTGTGCACCACCCAAAAATCATTTCATCTTATTAAAACATGATCTTTTGTAGACCAAACATTTCTAAAATTGATGATGCCTACTCTATTTTTTCTTTTATGGGCTATACATTCAGCTTCTTCCCCTTCCTAACAGATAAGTGTTTATCTGAGAACCTAGACGATTTATTTGTTTTGCTTTTGTTGTTTGTTTGTTTGTTTTTGGAAAGAGGATCTCACTATGTAGCCTGGAACTTGAACTGATCCTCCTGCCTCAGCTTCCTGAGTGCAAGATTAGAAGTATATAGTACCACACCCAGGCTGAATAATTTTCTTTGTAAAAAAGATGATGTGCTTTTAAAAACAAATACATTTATTTATTTGGTGTTCATGTCTCTATATACGTGCATGCATGTAGGTGTGCCACAGCACATGCATGTAGGATCAGAGAACATGTTGAGGGAGTCTGTCCTTCCCTTCTATCAGCCATATGGGTTCTAGGGGTCAAACTAGGTCATTAGGGTTGGTGACAAGTGCCTTTAACTGCTGAGCCACCTGGCCAGCCTTGAATGATGTGTTTTTGCTATTCTCTGATATCTTGATTTTAGATTTATTTTATCTGTCTTTCAACATATCCCCTTTCAAGTGAGTTTGATGTCAGCCTGGTCTACATTGTAAGTTCCAGCCCAGTCAAGGCTGCACAGTGAGCGAGACTCTGTCTCTAAATTAACAAATAAATAATAAATAAATAAAATTAAAAGATAGAGGTTCTGTATATTTCAAAAGTAATATCCATGAATAAACTCCAAAACATGGGATTTGTTTTATGTTCATCAGAAATCCACCTAAGCAAGTTTCAAGTGTATTTATGCATTCCAGCAGTTGACTCCTGTATCTTTTGTTAATCCCTCAACCGCCAAGGCTTGGAAAAGCTTTTCATTTACATTACATTCAATGTTTGTCCATGTGACGAATGAGGTCAGCTCACTTTGCATTCACATATGATCTCCATAATGGCAAACACGACAGTTACCATCTGCTGAGTGCTGGCTATACTGAGAGGGCATGAGCATTGAGGAAGGATGGCAACCACTGTTCCTCCCAGCCTCTCCTCTCTGGAATGAGCTCTAGACAACCAAACGACCAGTGAACCCTCAACACGCATGGGACAGCAAAAACTCCAGTTCTCTGTTTTTCTATCCCACAAATGTCTCAAGAAGAGAAAATGTTACAGAAAGCTTGTTTCAGTTCCTCAAACTGCCTCATCTTGGGCACATTGGCCCTTGAATTATGAGTGTTTTGCTTGTGACAAGTGCCATGAAAATAGCTTTGCTCATTTAACAAAATTTCAATGCAGTGAAAGAGTTTCTCTAATATATGGTACTCCATCATAGCTTAATAACAAAACCTAGTTTAGATTTAGGGTGGGAATTGTAATACATTGTGCCTTAAAGTTATGTTTACATAATCTAGCAAAAGGGCCTAAAAACAATGGTCCCCTCTGTATGAATGGGCACCCAAGTGTCTGGATTGTCACAGGGATCCTTGAAGAAATGGTTCATCCAGTTCTGCATCCTAACATGTACAGAGTGGACCTGGGATACCTTTCATACCAGAAAACCAGAATGCTGTCACATGTTCCTTTTGTTAAGGGAGCCCCAGAGCTACCCTGAAGTTGCCACTCACCACCAACACACTCTAATGAATTGAGGCAGGTCACAGATGTCTACAAGTAAGTGGAAGACTAAGCCTTACTGGCGAATTTTGGAACATTGGTAAATAAAGCAGAATATCAACTATTTGCCTTGCATTTTTTTTTAAGAATTGTGCCAATGTCCTGAGTCAAATAAGAGGGAATCTTTTTTTTTAAATAGGCTTTTGAGGACAATGTATGAATGGTAGAATCAGAATGGAGCCTTTGCTGAATTAACATTCTTATACAAAGGTCACAAAACATCATAGGGAAACAGACATGGTCCATCCCATGAAAGAAGACTCTCTTGTATGAAATGGCTTCCTCCCTCAAAAAAAATCAAACCCAAATTTATTCAAGTCGTAAGATCTAACCACCAAACTATAGAACAACAGCAGAAATAGAAGGGCTAAAAACAAAAGAGAATCTATATTGATCAAATGAGGCTTTCATTTAAACTTAAATACGAAAGATTTGGTTGGGTTTTGTTTTGTTTTGTTTTTCAAGACAGGGTTTCTCTGTGTAACAGCTGGATGTCTTGGAACTCACTCTGTAGACCAGGCTGACCTCAAACTCCCAGAGATTCTTCTGCCTCTGCCTCCTGAGTGCTGGGATTAAAGGTCTGCGCCACCACCGCCCAGTGAAAGATTTGTTTTTGTTTGATTTTATTTATTTGTGTGTGTGTTGCATGCAAATACATGAACCTTTTCACATATTAAATATATCAAAATACTAAAATCAGTAAATACCCAATATTTTGTAAATACCTTTATTTTTATTTTATTTTGTGTGTATATGTGTTTTGCCCACATATGTGCATGTGTACAAAATGTGTGACTGGTGCTTGCAGAAGTTAGAAGAGGGTGTCGGGTCCTCTGGAACTGGAGTTATGGATGCTTGTGAGTCACTTTGTGGGTGTTGGAAACCAAACCTAGCTTGTCTACAAGAGCAGCAAGTGCTGTTAACCACTGGCCTACCTCTCCAACCAACTCTGGAAACAGCTTTAAAGATGTGTTCACATTGGGTATGCTAACTGCTCTTTCAAAGATGAGGTTACTGAAGCCCAGGAAAGATAAATAGCTAAATGACAGTCCCTGGTGCCAAGTACTTCATGCACTCTATTGCATTTAATCTCTATCATAATCTCATTAGAAAAAGAATTATCTCAACTTGCAGATGAAAGATGTCAGCTTATAGAAACTAAATAACCAGCGAAGGACTTCACACAGCTGGTGTGAAGAGCTGAGATTTGAACACTGGATTCTCTTGTTCTTTCCAAGGCCTGTCATAGTAATCCATTCCAGCAAAGAAGAATGGAGGTATGAACTGTACTAACAGGGCATCTTTGTTTCTCCTGCATGGCATTGGCTGCATCTGGGACATGAGGTCAGGTCTATCCAAGAACTCAAAACTATGTGTGTGACAGGTGTCTTTCCCTGTACAAAACAGTCATCAGACATAGAATCAAGAAGTTTTGGGAATGGGGAGGGGACATTGAAGGGAATGTTTGGATGCCTGAAAGCTGTAAGATTTTTTTTTTTAGCTTGGAGACTCTAGGGAGAACACAGTGCACCTAGGATGAAGAAGTTAAATCCACAAATGAGTCTTTTGTTAGACTCCAGGAACAAGCTATGACAAAGGCAAGTACAACAGAGCAGAGTCACTCTCCCCAATTATGCACAGGACTTGGTACCTTGGGAAAAGCCAAGGCATCTGGTGCAAAACATTAGGAACCTAGATAGAGGGGAGAAGGGTGTTCTCATGAGGTTGTGATTGCTGTGTGCACCTATGACAAGCCTAGAGTTCCAGACACCTGGGGGAGAGCGTGTGGAGGGCTTGGTTTCCTTGGGGCTGTTAAGCACGCAACTCCAGAGAGAGTGAAGTGCTTACGTCAGTGTCTCTAAGGATGACCCAAGATTTCCTTGTTCTCCCCATAGTGTACACACACAATATGACCATGCTTACCGCTCATGTGTATTCAGAAACTTGCAAAAAATTTAAGACAGCTTACTGTAGAAAGAGGTGGAAAGTAGGGAATGGAATCATAAAACATTTTAATCAAAAAAGTTTAAATTGTGTGTGTGCACAGTTCTGTGTCTGTGTGTGTGTGCGTGTGTGTGAGTGCATGCATGAGCATGTGTATGTATGTGCTCATGTGTGCAAGTGACCAGGAGAGGGCAACAGATTCCCTAGAACTGGAGTCATGGGTTGTACGCTGTCCAATCTGGATTCTGGGAACCAATCTCTGATTCTCTGAAAGGGCCACAGCATTCTCAACGCTGGCACATCTCTCCAGCCCCGTCAGGAAGTACTTTGAAAAAGGAGTCTGCAAGCTTAGGACCAGCTATATGTTCCTGTTATCAAATAGGGCTCAAGATCTCAAAGCTTTCTCCATAGTCCACAGAGAGAAAGCAGTGTTTTGTGAGCAAATGTTTGGGTCTCAGTATTTTGGGATACATAAATTTTTACCCATGATCTTTTCTGAGTCTTGATTTAGCCTTGTTCCCAGATTCATATTGTTGTCTGGCTTCTTTTGTCCTTTGGTGGATTTCAGGTTGATTGTCCTCTACCCTACTGCTGACAAAATGAAGAATGTAAATTCTTCATGCCAAAGTCATAGATCCATGAGAAGCAGGGTTCAGACTTGGCTTAGGGACTTCAGGTACAGGACTTCGATTCATCCTTGAAGCTCATCTTCCTTAAGGACAAGTTACTAGGCATAAAACGCAAGAAAAATCTCTTTTGTTTAACTGCAATAGCCTAACTAAAACATCAAGGTCTGGAAAAGCTAAAAAGTAGTAGATATATGTGAGACAGACAGATGCAAATTTGGGATCCTTTCTGTGTTTTATTCTTATTTTAAGAAAGAATGAATATATAGATGAACATTTGACTACTTCAGGCCACCCAGAGAATAAAGTTTCCTGAGTCAGTCTGTCTGTCATACTTAGCCTTATCTGGAACCAAAGGAAGTGGGATGCAAATTTCACATTCCTAGTCTAACATAAGCTTGCTCCCTTTAGTTCTGGTTGGCTTCAAACCTAATGGGATGAGATTGAACTACCCACTCTCGATTTGCCTATGTGTCTCTGTTGCTTCACACCAGAACAGCTGGCAAAGCTACTGTCCAGACAGAAACTTAGATTGCAGGTCCCCAGTTCACAAAAACATTAAGGCCAGCTGACAATAGCAGCCTCTTTCCTACTAGAAAAAGCAAATACCCACTAAGTGCTGGATTATTGCTTGCCTCTGGATATGAAAGAGATGGTACCCTCCCGGTGGACTGGGAGTCAGTTGTGGAGAAGAGACAGAGAGAACATTGCAGTTGGAGAGAACACAGAAAGGATCATGTTGACTCTCCTCCACTCCAATGCTGATAAAATGAAGAATGTAAATCCTTTGTTCCTAAGGTCATGGATCCATGAAAAGCAAAGTTCAGACTTGGTCCAGGGCTTGCTGGTACAGAAATTTTAAATCATACCAGCTACTGCATATTAAAGAAGCAGCCCATGATCAACATTTTAAGTACATGTGAGCCCTGGTATTGTTAGGGAATTGATTCCAGGACCATCCATCTTCTATGGATACCAAAATCTGAGCATGCTCATGTTCCTTATAAAAATGGTGTACACACTACACACACAATCCTCTCATATACTTTAAATCACCCCTGGATTTTAATATCAAATACACATAAATACCATGTAAATATGTACTGCAATGTTTATGAAATAACAATGAAAAATGTCTCTCTATATATTCAATATTAATAAAATTGTTTCCTCAATCGGTTTTTTTTTTTAGATAGTCTCTCATTCTGTAGGCCAAGTTGGCCTTGAACTCATGGCGGTCTACCTGCTTCTGCTTCTCAAGTACTGGGATATATTACTTGCCCAACCAAAGTTCCTTTTCTTGTCTCATCCCCTTCCTTCCTTCCCTTTTCTTTCTTTTTTCCATCTTTCTTTCTTCCTTTCTTTCTTGCTTTCTTGCTTGCTTATTTGCTTTTTTTCTTTCTTTCACAGTAGGGGACTAAACCCAGGGCCTCACACATACTGAGCTAACCCATTACTACTGAGCTACAGTCACAACCTGAATCATTTTGATATACAATTGTTTGGATTCAGGATATAGAACACAAGGAAATTGAGAACCAAGCACACTAATTTTGACTCTTGTACAACTTAGTGAATAAATAATAATACCAAGATCTGAAGACATACTTCGAAGTTTGAAGTTCATGCTCTGGACACTCCATGACACTGGCCCTCCTACAACTGGTTGTCTCTTCCTGTTGCATCTGACGGTGAGAACTCCCACAAGAAGAATATATAACCAGCCAGATATGTACCTTCCCTAGCTCCTTTCTTGGGACTCGGTTTCTTTACAGATATTGACAGTGTCTGCTTTGAAAAGTGAAGCGCTGTGCTGACAGTAGGATCCTCCCTTTAAATGATCCTGAAACACCCTGGGTTTCTACGGATGTAGGATCCATAATGATATTTGAGCACAGAGACAGGCCAGAAGTCAACCCTAAGCATTCATTATAAGGAAACAAACACAAAGTTTACAAGTGGAAATGGCCTCTCCCATGAGTACCTGAAATTAAAGCTCCTGGTTTTAGAGTTCTCTGGGGGCAAAGGAGTTAAACAAACAAACAAACAAACAAACAAAAACAAAACTCAGAATTGAATGAGTTCTACCCTTTAATGTGTCTTTTTGATGCAAGCATACACCCCAGGGATGGTACGAATGGGAGGACTGCCTTTTAGAAGGCTTGCCTTACGAAAGTCTTTGAAAGTGCAAGACCACTTTCACCTGATAAACATAGATTCCAAGGTTATCCCTGAGGTCACAAACAAGTCCCCATCCATCCAGAACCCCTCCTGGAAGCAGGTGCCCTATCTGTGCTCCAGCTTCTTGGCTCTTACCATCGGCTTTTGGGGAAGAGGTTGACATTAACTAACAAAGGCATCCTTTGAAAGTCCAGGAACCCAAAAAGCAAAGCACAGACTGAACTCTGGCTCTACCTGCTTGGCTGTGTGGTGGAAAGGCTGCAGAGGAAGAGGAGTGGCCAGGCAGGGTGGCTCACAGGGGCCACAGTCAGTCTCTGGCTGCACAGCAGCCAACTCCACTGACAGGTTGGACCTCTCCCGCTGGTTTTCGCTGGGACCAGACAAAAGAAGAATAGAAAGCAGGAAAAGGGTGGAGGCCCCACATAAAAATTAATTAACACTATCTATTTTTCTTTCCTTTTGGAAAGCTAATCTCTTAGTCCAGAGCACTGTGTGCCCTTTGCTGAAGGGTAGGTAGGGTCAGAGGGAATCCACCCCATCCAAGCTCTCACCTATTAGATTTCCATTTCTCAATGGCTCTTTGTGTGACAATCTCCAGGTGAAACAGACCTCTCTGACCAAGCTGAAGCAAGCATGGCCCAGGGTAAGTACCTATCCCCAGAAAAGCTTTGATAGGCATCAGCTAGGGACTGCAGTGGTACTGGAACATTGGGATTGGAGCTTCCAAGGGAAGATGGAGGCTGCAGTTCCTCAACTGCACCGAAATATGTCCTTACCCAAGCATCCTCTGTGTCTCATCATCTTCCATCTTTCTGTGTAAGGATCAGGGAATCAGAGGTCTGAAGATTTGGAGGTTTTTCTGACCCTTCTTTTATACAATGACTACGAGAATGTCTGCTCTTTTGATGTTCATCATCTGGAGAGAAGGGGGAGGAACTGAAAAATAGGAAGAAAACAGGAGTTACTAGAAACCAACTGGAAATTTAGGAAATCGCTCTTCCTATTTTTAACTCCCCTATCAGCTTTGCCATCCACGCTGGTGTGCAAGCCCGATGGGAGGGGCTTCACAGATCCCTTTCCTTCGTCCAGTTTATTGCCACAGACAATATCTTGCCTGGGCTAGTGGGAGGTTTTAAACTGATCTCCTATTATTGTTGCAAAATTGTGTTTTCAAAACTATACTGTAATTGTCTTCACCAGATACAATATTCAATTATTTTTCTCCCTTACTTCAATGGATCCCTAATGCTTTCAAAATAAACTCTAGATACAGAATTCAAGGTTTTCCATGACCAATAAAGCCCATATTTCCACTGAAGCATTTCTTCCAGTTCTCATTTTTTTTGCTGAGACCAGAGAATATGTCATAATTTGTCTTCTGCATTTGACACATTCCCCAGAATGTGTTCACTTAACTCTCTGCATTGGTTACTTTTGTGTTGCTATGAACAAAACACCCAACAGAAGCAAGCAAAGCAAAAAGATACAGTTTATTTTAGCTAATGGTCTGAAGGGATTGAGTCCATCATACATGGTGTGATGCCATCTTGGTGGCAGGATTTTACTGGAAGAAGAGAGAAGAAGAGGGGAGAAGAGAGACTTGAAGCAGGAGAAGTTTGTAACCCTCAAGTCCTGACCCCTAGTGATCTACTTACAGGTGGCTTTCATCTCATAAGGCTTCTGCACTCTCTTGAAATAGCACTGCTAAGTAGACACTAGCATTCAAACCAATGACCCTAAGGGAGACATCTCATGTTCAAACCAGTTTTCCATACCTAGCTCTCATAGGCTCATGGCCATCTCATCATGCAAGATTTGTTCAACATAGTTTCAAAAGTCTCCATGGTCTTCATAGTCCTAACACATTCAAAAGTCTGAAGTCTCTTCTTATACTCAAGGAAAACTCTTAGCTGTAAACCCCTGTAAAATAAAAAATGTCATATATTTCCAACACACAGTGACATAGAGTAAATATTTTCATTCCAAATGGGAGGGATAAGAGGTGCAGGAAGGAAAGACTGGACCAGAGCGATACTGAAACCCAGCAGAGGGCACACCAAACCCTGGCGCTCCCTCCATATCTCACTTCTGAGGCTCCTCGTGGTATCATCTTGGCTTCAATGGGCTTGAGTAGCTCTGCTACCCTAGTCTGGCCACCTGCACCTTATATTGGTGCTCTTGGGCTGACTCCACTCAGTGTCTCCAGTTTTTTTCTCAACAGATAGTTCATATTCCAGGTATCTCCAACATCTAAGTTTTCCGTTGCAGCTTAGGCTTTACTTTCATGGCATCGAACATTGGCATCCCAGGGCTTCTCTGTAGGGCCTTGGTTTTTACACACAGCCTGTCCTCAGTGACCTTTTTATGGAATCTTGGTACAAGCCTCCATGACCCTAGAACTCTTGCTTTCTGAATTCTTTTAAGAATCAGTACCACATGGACATCAAATTCTGCTGCTAGCTCAAGATGTAAACGGATTCCTATTTAACACAGATGCAAGGCCTCTGATTGTATGGATGGCTAAATTTGAGAAAACATTTCCCCAGACTTCCTTTTTGGAGCATGGTGCCATTGCTGTAGTATTGTTTAATTCATCACTTTTCTCAGGCACATTTTTAAACGAAAGTTCTCCCAGATGTATTTGTGGTATTGCACACCAGTGACCAGTTATTTTAATGAAGGACCTTGCCCTCAAAACACCTCTCCTGTTGCTACAGTGCAAAATGCGAAGTGTGAGCTTGTCTTCAAGGGGGGCCATTGTCTTGAACAATTACAGTGATTTTGTCCACACCCAGCTTGTTGGCAACTTTGCATGTGTCCAGGCTGCCTTCCTCACCAAAATGTACACTTTCGTATCTTTCCACCCTACTTTGTGAATTTTCACCTTAGAAAAAGCCTGGATGCTGAACTGCCTTGAAACGCCTTCCACGCAACAAATTAGTCTGTTCCTTTTAAATTCATTGTCACTCAAGTTTTCAAGACACAGGCAGGGTGCAGCTGAACAGTTTGCCAGAATATAGCACAGATGGCCTCCAGCCCAATTCCTCATTTCCCTCTGTAATTTCCAGAGCAGTACCTTGTCTGCCTGCCTTTTGATCAGCAACTAAAATGACCCTAATTTCTGCCTTATCCGTTGTTTTGTTTGTGGTGCCAGGGCCTTGGACATGACATAAAGGATCAATTTGCTTGATTAGTTCTTGTCACATTGCTATGAACAAAATCACTTTCAGAAGCAAGTTAAGGGATGGAGGATTTGTTTTAGCATGTGGCTTAAGGGGATGGAGTCTACCATGTCTTGGGATGACTTGTGACTCTGTCCATGGTGGCAGGAGCTAATGGTGAGGTTTGTTGTCCTCTCTCTCTCTCTCTCTCTCTCTCTCTCTCT
>LOJH01016977.1:1307-13657 GCA_001685095.1 Ellobius talpinus
GTGTGTGTGTGTGTGTGTGTGTGTGTGTGTGTGTGTGTGTGTGTGTGTAACATTACTGGAAGAAGACATCTATGGCTGAGGATTCCCAACAATGTGCCGGACCATTCTGGGACTGAGCCCCATTACTCAGTATCCAGCATGGGAGTTGCAGATGATTTCTGACTCATGTTCCTTCCTGTCAGTCACACAAAAGACTCAGGTGCTGGAGCCTCAAGTCTGTCTAGAGAACATTCCGGTCTGTCTGGGTATGTAATTCAGTGACAGGACAGTCTGTGTCCTGCAAAAAACGTCCTAGGTGCTCCTGCCTGCTACCTCAACCTCCTTTCCGATATTTCCAAATGGTGTTGGTTTTCTTTATTTGGGCCCAAATATAAACGTATGCTGTCCAATCTTCAAAGTCGGTTATGTAGGGCTCACTATGACCTTTAGCATTAAGTTTAATTTTGTCAAAATTGTCTTTCCTTTCTGATGTCATCAACATTGTGTCCTAAGATTTACATTTATTCTAAAACTCTGACATTTATATTGTCTAGTTGTGTCCGAGAAGAAGACACCACCTGCTGTGTGTGCTTTCTGTTAATGTGATCACACTTCGGTCTTACTAGCTCCTCTCTGGATAAGCTGAAAGATGATCTCTCTCTCTCTCTCTCTCTCTCTCTCTCTTTCAACAAACAAGGAATCAGGAATCAACAGGAACACAGCCTGGCATAAATGACATAGTATCCATTTTAAATATATTGTATGTGTTCGAGACCAAAGGGTTTTACTTATTCTAAGAGTTCAGTTACTGTCAGGTATTGTACTAACTCCTCTACACACATCATTAGATTTTGTGAACATCCACCTGGACAGCACACTGAAAATGGTGTCAAAACTGATCATACACCTGAGACTAGGCCATCTTCTAGACTCCTCCATTTTCTCAGAGAAATATAAGTATTTCTTGTCTAAAAAATAAACTATTTTTCTTTCCAAGACAGGGTTTCTTCGTGTAGCTCTTACTGTCCTGGAACTTGCTCTATAGACCAGGTTGGCCTCAAATTCAGAGATCAACCTGCCTCTGACTTCCAAATGTTGGGATTAAAGGCATACACCACCACTATTTCTCTTTATATGTATATGTTTGCAGAGTGCTATCATATTATTAATAGGTGTATGGGCTAATTAAAACAATGAAAATATGTTTTTGTTTATATAATAAAATAACTTTATATGTTAAAATACTACAATTTCTATAAAAACCTAATAGACAATAGATACTTGGTTTTTAATATGGAACGCCTTGACAATTTACATTTCCGCCTTGCACAGGAGCCATAACAATCTTCCTTGTATTGCTTCAGTTTTAGCATATGTGCTGCTGAAGTGAGCACATCCATGTTCTCTTGAAGGATTCAGAAATATTTGTAATAAGTAGATTATTGTTTGAAAATTTCTTTTTGAAAATTTCATTGTAATATAAATAATTTTATGATTTCTTTGCATGGAAATTAGGTGAAAATTAATCTTCTCATTTACTGAATGAAATACTCCATAATAACACTATTGTGGGGAATTTTAGATCCTTCTTCAACAGCCTACAAATGGTGATACATTCCAGGCCAAGATTGTATACGAATGACATAAAAGGGCTTGTTTTCAAAGGTAATTTATAGATCAGGATCTCTGCAATTCAGGGATTGAAGAGAGGGGACTAGTTATAGTCCCTACCTTCCCGTGTGTGTGCTGGGAATCAAATTTAGGACCTCATACATGAGTCTTTCAACAGATCTGTGACATTAGGGGGACATAATTTATATAGTTGTGTGTGTGTGTGTGTGTTCTTTTCCTGAAGAATAAACACATAATGGGGGGAAATGAAGCCCAGAAAGGATTATGCATCCTGAAATATTTTATGCCTATGTTAAATGCAATGCTGTGCTTTCAAGCTCTACTCCAGTGGAGTATTTGATCACAATCATTTGCACACCAACTGCAAACCCAAAAGTTGCTCTTTGAGGTTTCTGTGTGTGGTTGTCATGTTCTGATACCTGCATGTAAAGACCAAGTTCTTTGCACGTAGGAAGACAGCGGTGGTGATTTCATCTGGAACATCTACCTCTTTGTTTTTACCCAGCTGATATTTAATGATTTACCACTTAATGTACTTCATCTTCCATAGCCCCGAGTTCAAACAGAAGCAGCTGCTATTAAGGATGCAATAATATTGAACTTCCCACCAACGACCTATGAAAGCATCTTTCTCAGCTTTAGCTACTGAACCCATCTGGCCTTTCCCCTATGCCTGACAACAGAGGAAGAGGAGCTGCCCACTTCCCATCAGTGCAATCTGGGACAGAAGATATAATTATGCTAGGAAAAGATCTTCAAATCAAAATTCCTCAAGTAAGCAGCGATCTGCAGCTCAGGAGGACAAAACAATACATGGTTGCTCTTTATCAAAAGAACGGGGAGAAAGCTCAGGAAACATGGAAAATTCCTGCTGAGCTGAAATCAATCCAAAGGGTAGAGGTGTTCCTGGCAGCAAATCTGCCAGAGAAACTTATTTTCTTATAACTTCTACTTGCTCCCTTCAGTGTGGAAGGATAGGTATTTGAGGAGCCTCCCTTCTCATAGTTTGGTAGATATTTAGACAGACGCAGAACTAGAGAGATGCAGAAACCATCTATAAAAACAGACTTTCAAAAGCCTAAAGCAGTACTGGGATGTGGCTTAGTTGGTAGGATGCTTTCATAGCATGAAGAAAGCCCTGGGTGCAGTCCCCCAGCACTGTATAAATCAAGGTTTATGGTGCATGCCTCTAATCCCATCATCAAGAAGCAGAGACAGGAGAATCAAATGTTTAAGGTCATCCTTGGCTACACAGCCACTTTGAAGTCAACCTGTGCCACATGAGACTCAGGCTTAAAAAACATCATCATCCTTGCACACACAACACACACACAGAACACATAAACACACACACACACACAAACCTAATGTATGAGATAGGTAAAGAGATTGGATACTTTTGGAAGGAGAAATATAGCATTTATGTTAACAAATAAAATGCATGATCTACATCTGAATTTAAGTCTTTTAGAATTATTGTCAAGTTCTTAAAAAACTTAGTACAGCCCTTGCCTCTTTCCTCATAAATTCTTTTTGTTAACATTGTAGTATCTGTAAATTAGGATTTACAAGAATATGAAAATCATTATAAATTCTCACTGTAATTACACCCTTCTCAGACAACAACCTAGTTATGATGGTATCTAATCCCTTGGCTGCATACAGTGGACCAAACAAAGTTTTCTTTTTCTAACAATAGAATCCTAAAAGGCAGAGGAGACAGTGGGACCAAATGTTTTTTACTGTGGACAACATACTTGAAGGTGTCGAGTCTAACGGGATTAGACTTCTATCTGTGCAGTGTCTTTCATTCTTAAAACTAGGATCAGACTTTTCCTCCATTGATTTTTAAAAATTTATTATTATATTTTGAAGATTTACCTTTTAACCAAAAGGGTTGCATTTACTTCTGTACATATTGGGAAATACCGAATTGACAGTACTATTTTATTTATCTATGTTTGGAACTGAACACAGGGCCCCATGCGGCTGCCTCTTGGAAGGACAACTCCAGTGCTCTCTGCATACTTATTTTGAAGTCTCAGGAAGGTGTCCAATCTGGCCTCCAACTCCCCGTAGGAGGCCTTGAATTTGTGACCCTTTGGCCTCCAATCAGCTGTAAAGAAACTGATATATTTCCTAAAGTTTGATGATGCTTAGTAGTTTGGACTCACCATTTGGCAACAATATAGATAATTTCTACAATATTGATAATGATTCCATTATGACGTATGAAAAGCCTTCTCCATGAGATGGCTGGATGACAGTGTGTGCTTAGGGGACTTTGCTCATACACCTGTATTCTCAGTACACAGGGGATGGAGACCGGCGGACAGGAAGTTCAAGGTCATCCTTGCACACGTAGTGAGCACTAGGCCAGCTGGGGCTACATGAGACCCTGTTTCAGGAAAACAACACCAGCTGAAACCAGAGAGTGTAATGTGCTCCAACAGCACTGTACTGTGTCTAGGCAATTGATAGGTGGGCTGTTCAGGCCATTTACGGCAATTAGTTTTCCTGCCTGGCTGGCCGCAGGGCTAGGGCTTAGGTACCTGGACTCTCAGCTTTGTCTTTACTTGGGAAGAAGCCTTCTAAGTGTTTGCTTATTTATAGCCACTAGGACGTTTTCATGTGGACAGATGTATGTGTTGGGATGGAGATCTGAGCCCAGATGATCATGATTCCATTAAAGAACACATGATCAAAGCATGTATTCCATTTTAACACGCATCTGCTCGTGCTAGCTGCTGCAAATCAAAGATCAAGTGTTCATGCATCAAGCTCAACAAGTTAGAAAATTTGGTTTGGAAATCTTCCCCAAGCTCCTTCTTTAAGTCTGAATACTGACAGGTATTTTATACGATTTTTTTGTTCCCCTGTTTGCTCAGTTCCAAGATTTATAGGAGCTCTAATTTGAAGCATGGCAGAAATGTCACCGTGCAGAGAGCAGGGGTTTCCTTAACAAAATTTTATTATAATTGTTTCCAGGCCTAAGGGCAAATTATTATGGGGAAATATATTTATTTAAAAATAATGCTTGCATTCTTTTTCCTTTTAAAACTTTGAAAGTAAATTCTGTTGCCTTGATTTTTTGTTGTTGTTGTTGTTTGTTGTTTTTTGTTTTTCCAAGAAAGCAGATGTCCTGGTTTGTTTTCTTCTGAGCAGTCTTAGCACATGTATTTGGTAGTTGTTAGAGGCCGTGTTTACACAAACAGCCAAGAACAAATTCAGTCTCTCCTTAGCTACATCATTGGCTGGACATGAGAGAACACTCAAAGAAAGTGAACATTTCACAATTCACTGTTACTGTGAGCTATGCCTATAGGAGCCTCTTACGGAATGTCATATGGTAGAAAATGAAAATCCAAATAGAAATGACATGTCTTGTAAAGGAGGTATATGGATAGATCTGAGTCTGATAGGAAGTGGTACTTGGGGGTTGATGGCAACTGTAATTGTCCATTGTTGTTCAAGAACTTCTGGCTTTTTAAATAATGGATCACTGGATAGCAGTATTCAAGGTAGAAAAGATTAACAAAAACGTATCAAGTCTCTTTAAAGAAATGACCTGGCAACATTGGGGACAAGAAAATTGTGGGTAAATTACCAAGGAATACTCTTATGGGGAATAGTGAGTCTAATAAAACTGAAGCCAAGGCCCAGCTCTTCTCTCCACTGTGAGTGTGCAGACAGGCTAAGGTAGAAAGCTGTGACATCTCTCCTGTCTCTCCTGGTCTGTTTGTGGCTATTTGTGGCTAACAGCATGTACGATAAAAGGCAGGTTAACAAGAGAAAGGCCTACTTTCTCCTTCCTTCCCTTTCCTTTTCTCCTCCTCTCCCTTACTTCTTTCCTCCTTCCCTCTTTTCCTTTCTTCCTCCCCGTCCCTCTCTGGCTTCCCTTCCCACCCTCTCCCCACCGTTTTTGGTGACAGTCTCGCTGTTGCTCTGGTAGACTTTATACGTGCTGCATATCCTAGTCTGGTCTCGCACTCTCAGAACCCTTCACCAGGTCCAGACACAAAACTATATTTCATAGGTTTCATGGGGCACAGAAACCTTCAGAATTGGGGAATAAATGACACGGAGACGGCTGTATTTTATGTTTGAGTTTAAGGAAAAAAGGTGCCTCGTACAGGACTCTGCTTACCCAAATGATCTGTTATCTAATGCAATAGACTGAAAGGGAAGTTTTGCAAGGCTTGTTTTTCTGGATTCTTGGGCACTGTGTAGTTCTGAAATGAAAGCCTCATGTGACTCGCCATAAAAGGGCCGGGGTGAGGAGGTGTTAGAGGAACACCTCTAAGGTGTTTTTGGCTTCCAGTTGCTATGGCACTCCCTGGGGAAGAGGAACACTGATGAAGTCAGAAAGAGAGACTGCTTCTTCTGTAAGGCTTCCAAAGGCTCAGCTGATGGGTCTTCGTACGCCAAGTCACAACCCTTCTTAGGTATTTTTTCTCTAGCCCCAGAAGCATGATGCCATAAAGGCCAAAAGTCTTGCATACCTATTCCTTCTGTAAGAGGAGTAATCCAAGGAGTAAACCAAGAAGCAGACACCGTTGATGAGGAAGAAAAAATGGTTTCACTTGAGAGGTTACAGAGAAACTCATATGGGAATCCAATCGTATACTGGCATACTGACAGCAAACAGTATCCATGGGAACTTTTGAATATTATTTTATGAATTAATAGTCAAGTTAATGAGTCTATGAATTATCATTATAATGATTTGCTAATTTAGAAGAGGGTGATCTTGAACTCCTAGTTATCCTGTCTCATCCTCCCCAGTGCTGTGATTATATCCCACCACACCCGGCTCTAAAATATATTTTTAAAATATAACTACTTTTAATTGTATTTAGTAATCTTCAGCTATTTCTACTCCTTTAAGAAAGATTTTTAAAAGTCATCCTATTCCTCACAGATCACAACCAGCTTTGTTGCAATGATAAAGGGCAATTTAGAAACATTTAAATTGTACTTTACAAGAAAAGAATAACGTGGTAAGAAAGGTGCTTGCTGTTCCTAGAATACAACTTGGCATAGAAAGAAAAACCCTTTAACTCTTAAGGCTCGACTCCTTCAGCAACTTCCAAAGACAACTTGCCTGAGAACTAACTACCTGGGAAACTTGTCAGGAATGTGCACATTCCTGGGATCCAGGCCAGACCTACTGAGCCTGTTCCAGAGGAATTACACCCAGAACCAGTTTTACTACACAAACCCTTGCAGATGCTGTGTAAGCACGGATGATTTTGAGGGCCCCCTTTCAGGAACTCTTTAACCTATGTATTAATTTTGAAGCAGCATCCCCAAATAATAAACTAGCAGGCTTAGTTACCTGAAAGTGTGGAATAAAGAAAGCTTGGTCATCTCCTCTCATGTCACTTCACTTTGTACAAAATTATTTTGTACAGGCTAGGCACTCAACCAAGATAATACTACAGCAATGGATGAGTGCAGTTTTCTCAATTACAAGACTATGAGGAATATTATTTGGATGCAAAATGTGCAGCTTATCTTTCTTTCCTCAGCAGAGGGCCATCATTAGCCAACCACAACTAGGAATATACAAAGGAAATTGGCTATTTTGTGTATGTCATATATTGAATAATATTTATATCATGTGAAGATAAATAGATACTTTAAAGCTAGCTACAGGGGACGGATAGTGAGGGACAAACCTCAGTGAAACCTTAACTCTTTAGCAAGGGGTAGAGATGTTGAATTTGCCAACCATTAATTCTTTCCCCCTTTCCTTTTATTTTTAACCAGAATGTTGCTTAGTGTGTGCTCTGTGCAGTGTTTATCTTCAGGGATAAACTTATTGTCCTTGAAAGTCCAGAATATGAATGTTCTCATCTATAGATATTTACTGAAAGTGAAATTTTATTTTAGCAAAGAGAAAAAAAACAAGCTGCTAATGTTCACATTTATTCATTTATTTCATCATACAGCAAATAGTTATTGATGACTTACTCTGTGCATAGCTAAATAAGATAAGGTCTCCGGCTTTGGCAAAGCTCGATGCTTAATGTCTGGGGAGGAGTGAATAAATGGCATGACAAAGGGCTAGAAAGTGGACAAGACAGACTCATTGGACTTTCCTTTTTAGACCCTTTGCTTGAGTGAAGACAACATAATTATACAGCTGAACGGGGTCCTTTAAAGCAGCGTTCAAGGGTTAGCTGCAGGAAGGCAGTCTCCACAGACATTTCAGAAGAAACCCAGAAGGAAACACCCCTGTTTTTTTTTTTTTATCACAGATGGTTTCCCACTCAGTTCCTGGGGTTCTGATTTGGGTCACACACCCTGGGAGTATTTGTGAGCAAAGTCATTAGCGTTTCCATCTAATTCTCTTTGTTGAATCAAGCTGTCATAGGCTTAATAAACAAGCAGTAAATGTTTACAGACCGCCGTTATGATCTGCTCTGTCCTTTCCGCTTCTTCTTATAGCATCTTTTGTCAGGCAGCTGTCCCTTCCACACCATTGTTAAGCAGGGTGTGGTTACATCCTGTTTCTTGATGTAATTATCTTTGTAGGACCTGTGATAGTTTTGTCTACCAAGCTGACTACCCTCTAACTACCAAGGCTGCTCTTTCAGGATTTTTAAACAAATAGATTACACAAACAAAGGCACTGGTGACTCTCAACTAAGAATGTGATGAGTCAAAGGTATTTAGCAATAGTTGAAATCAGCCAGTCATTTAAAATTTGTCTGTGATACTACTAATTTCTTTGTGATGCCCACCCAATAGAAGCATACAAACAGAGCCAAATGGGAGTCAGACTCTATGTAAAGTGTATTCATCTTGTCTTTCCTGGTTAAACTGTTTAAATCCCCACTTCTGTTACAGTTGGACAAGACAGAAAGGTCTTGTCTCCAGTGTTGGGCTGATCAGCTTTACATTCCCTTCTTATGAACTGAACTGTTTGCTTTCAGTTGGAAATGTGTAGTCTAGGAGAACTCATAGATGTGCAGGTGCCCTGTGAGTAGCTAGATAGGAAATGAAGATGATCAAACTTCCTTCTGGACCCTATGAGTCAAGTAGGAGGGGCATCATTTTTTTTTTCCTTTGAAACAATGGGGAGCACGTGCCATGTAATTTTCAAGTCTTGTATACAAAGGACAGCATTCTCTGCATGGGATCCCTCCTTAACGACAAAACCTGCTTCCTAGAGCCCTTCCCATCACACAATAAAGCTGGAGTCTGCGATTAGACACAAGAGCTGTTTACTAGCGCCAGAGACACGAAGGAACTTCAAAAACATTTCCTTCAAGTAAGATAATACTCTCCGAGGAGCAGCCTCGGCATTTGGTCACCCTGACTCAGTGGGAAGAGTGCCACCTATTGACCATGGCCGCAGAGTGATGGCACCTAGACACCCTTCCAGATTACCCCCACCCCCACCCTGTTTTCCCCAGAGAGCTGAGGATAATAACCTCCTGAGGTGGTCTGAAGTTCACCTAACTGTTTTCATATCACGCCTTATAATTTGAGGCAAACACATGAATTTAAATCAGTTTTTCAAACAACCAAGCCTGTCTTCTCATTTACTAGGATGGGCGGAAAAATCAGTTTTATTACCTTAAAGATGCCAAACAGTGCCATTTTATTGCTGTGGGAAGCTGGAAGTCATTTCCGAACTCTTTTGGCAAGGGTGCTATGTAGAGCGAGCATCCAATTCAGGCCTTCAAGTGTCTTCTGAGAACCACCACACAGACTGTGATTTACTGTCTCCAGGAGTTAAAGGGACCCTTTCTACCCTGAGATGGAAGAAGGAAAGGTGAAGCATGTTTACCAAGCATCCCAATGAGACTTGTAAGACTGGGGAAGAACCCAAAGCAGGGGAGGGGAGGTAAAGATGCCCTGAGAACACATCCTTTTTTCAACATGTAATTCTTTTTTGGGTACAGAAGATTATGGTGAACATTTTTCAGAGTTGTGGCCCTTTGTGTATATGGATGGATGGGTCTTCTGCCAAGTCCCAGGCAGCTTACAGTGGTGAGTGTGGCTGGTTGGCCCCTCCCTCCTCTCTCACTCAGCCCAAGCAGGTTTTTGTACACTTCCATAGCAAATGTAAGGTTATAGATAAAAAACCATGTAAATAGAAGCAGGCATAGTGAGTGTTACATAGACACGGTGATCATCGCACCGAGAAGTGAAGGCAGGGGGATTAGGAGTTCAAAGCTAGCCTTTGCTGCCTAGTGAGTTTTAGGTCAACCTGAGCTATTTGTGAGCTTGTCTCTAGACACACCTGCATATATCCATCTACACAATTTACACACATATTCATGTACACAACCTTCAAACAACAAAAAGTTAAAAGGTAAATACTGTATATATATACATATATCAGTATGTTTTTATATATACATGCGTATTATATATATACATATATGTGGATACATTTTTACACACACATATACATGTATACACACACATACTGTGAAGGTACCAAAGTTGGATAAACATATATTCAGTGGACTAAACACAATTGAGCAAAAGTCAAAAAGATTTTTGCATATCTCCTAATTTGTAACCAGAAGATAGAGGGGATTCAGTCAGCCTTCTTGCCGTTCACTAGTAACAAACAAGCACTTTAATTTCTGTGCTCTCAGCTGACTCAGATCTCTAGTGACTGGTTTCGTGTAATCTCAAAGACACTCTCATTGCTGTTAATTAAAACACGTCCACGCCCACACACGTCTTTTCCTCCCCTTATGCTATTTTGAGTGGGGGGTTTGACTGACTTTCCTCTTCATGTTACCCGCAGTCGTAAGTATCTTGTCCCAGGAGTACAATCACAGAGGCAAACAGGGTGTTTAACCAGGACACATATTTACACATTTAATCAAAGAGTATGTTGCACTGTGTAACTAGCCCAGTGCTTGGCACACGGTGGGTTCTGTTTAAATATCTGAGAAACTATTAAATAATACTAAGTTATACAATCATGAAAATAGTGGTTCCTTCATAGAAAAGATGGGAAGCTGTCTGCAAGCACAAAGGAGTTTGATAAACTCTCTTCTTGACAAAACTGGAGCCACCAATTTCAAGGAAAAAGGGCAATCTTTATTTACCACTCTATCTTTCTGCTTTGATGGTTATGGTCAAAAGCAGCCCTCTAAATGGGAGGTGGTTTCTTTCACATTGTAAACAGCTCAGAATCTTTCCTGGAGCAATGTCTCTCCAGTAATAGCATGTTTTTATTTCTGTTTATCTTATTAAGTAAGTAACCCATCAATTAATTGTTGTAGCATTGTGGAATAAACGTGTGGCCTTGGGCGTGCTAAGCAAGAAAGTGCCCTACTGCTGAGTTACATTCCTAGCCTTTAGCAGAGTACCACATTCATAAACTATAGAATACAGCTATCTGTAATGGCAGCCTGTAGTTTTCAAATATGTTTCTGCAAGGTGAATTATTTTTATGAGGATGTGATTATTAATGAGAAAATTATCATTTTATTTAATTCATTTTTATTCTGTCAGCCAGGTTCTGTCATTTGTAATAGACATAAATTACTGGAAATTGTGTGTACTCTGCTCCTTAGCACCCAGAGGAGGTATCATCCTAGGGTGAATCTATACCCAGCAGGTTTAAGATGTCCTTCTACTTTCAGCGTGGAATTGCGTAAGGGTCACGTCGGTCAGATCAGTGGCTCAGAGAAGGGGAGGACTTCATCCCCAGAGCCCGGATGAAAGGCATACTGTTCTTTGCAATGGTTACTAGAGAGCCAAATGTCCCCTTTCTGTAAGGGACGTAAGTGACCTCAAAGGCTCCGATGCCTGCCTACACAAGGGCTCGCTTTCTAGGAGCAAACATAGCCACCACCTTTCTGAATTAGCGCCAATGGCTATTCCAAAGGAACAACAGAAAATGAAGTTATGTGTTATGATGGGTTATAAATCTATCTCTTTGTAAAACATGTTTGTGTCATCCATTTCCTGTATTTTATGCCATTTGTTTTGTTTATACCTCTGTCTATCAATCTATCATTTGATCATCTATCAATCTCAGCCCAGTACTTATGTTATTCTATTCCTTCATCTCTTCAAAAACCTAACCTATGTGAGGTCTGTGCTTCATAATTCATACATACACTATTAGCTAATGGCAGGAAGACATGGAAGTGGAGTCTCCTCTCTCAACTTGCTTAGGGTCCCATGGGATATAAAGTACATCAGTACACAGTAGAGGGGGACGGCAGAGGATGGCACCTTTTGTTGAAGATCAAAAAGCCTGTAAATCACACCACTGGTTCTGGAAAGGCTGTCACAAAAGTTCAACTGTAAGAGGCAAATGATAAGAATTAGGGGTGGTGACAAGAACGGTCATTCAAGACACCTTGTCTACCATATGTAAAATAATGTCACTGGGGTTTATTTCTGGTCAAAAAGTGACAATTTAAAGAAACCACCACCTTGTCATGTGACGTGAAGTAATGATTCAGTTAGCAGTGACTTGAGGAGGTGAGGATGTAATAGTTTTATGCCTCTGCCTCTGGAGCCAGACTGTCAGCATCTGAATTTTGTCTCTCGCTCATTCTTGCAGATAACTCAGGGGAAGTCACTTGCTTTCTTCTGCTTCATTTTCCCTTCTTGGAAATTTGCGAATAGTTATCTATCTATCTCATGGTGAAGGCCAAATAAATTTAAACATAAAAAACTCATATGTCCATGGCTTCAAGGAATTATTTTGATAGACATGTGATGTTCAATTTCAGTTAGAGTGAGAG
>LOJH01016977.1:14230-36511 GCA_001685095.1 Ellobius talpinus
GGCCTTCCCTCTGCCACACAGCCCACCACGACCTGAGCTCCTCTGCTCTGCCTGACTCCTCTGAGGCAGTCTAGTTAGTCTCTTCTTCCCTCTATTGTCTTCTGCAGGTAGTTTTTACATCCAAAGAAAGAATCACACATACACGTAGCAGGTGATTTTCTCGTTGATTACAATTGTATTATTGGTGAAGGACCACTGATAAGAACATGGTCATCTTTGGAGGGGTTGCCCCAAAACGACTACAAAGTGGGGTTCACCTCAACAAACAGAGGCACCCCAAAATTTAAAACTTGTATAGATGGAAAAGATATTGGAAATAATTCAGGAGCCTTGCAGTCAAATTTTCTTTGCTGCCTTCCAATTGGGGCCTTTTAGAAAGATATTTAATGTGTGTGCTTGTCTTGGCCGGGAGCACAGACAACACCAGTATGGTCTCTCATGGGCTGTTCTGAACATTAAGTACGATTTTGTACATATGACTAGTGTCACCGGAGGTTATTATTCCTCATACTAGAAAGCCTTTCAAAGGTGAAGAAAATACATAGTGGCTAATCTAAGCATTCTGAGAAAGATAGCTTTCCCAAAATACACTCTGAAGTTTGAGAGATCACATATAAATAGTCACACCTCCATGTGCCAGCTCTTGAACACACTCTCGCATGTTAATGCTGACTTTGATAGCCTGCCTTGGTGTCCCTGCTAGGATGCTCTCCTTTGCAGCTATTCATAGCACACCCTTGGATAGTGCTATAGGTTAAATGTGGCTGGCTCCTTCAGTTGTGCTGGAGACAGTAATAATAGTGACTAAAACAGTCATCTGGAAAATTGACAAAGTCTCCCTCTAATATATATGATATATATCACACATATACTCTTTCTATATATATACATACATGTACATATATGTGTATATATTTATATATCATATACAGTCCTTAGAGTAACCCAAGAGAAGATAGCATAAAACAAATTGAATAAAAAAGCATTGAACATACTAACCTCTTTGCTGGATATAGATTACATGTGCTTAAAATCTTGTATAAATAGAAATTCAAAATGAATTTTAAAAAACTAAATTATATACAGAAACATATATTGTACCATATCTCTTCCTGGAATTATTTTTTAATTGCAAATAGTGTTGAAGCCTCTGAAGGTAGTCAGTTCAGGCACTATATCCAGACCGGCTTTAAATAAATTCCGCAGAGCACCATGTTTTAATGCTGTTAAAATCTTTGGTCTCTCCAAAATCTTTGCTGTTTCTTTCTGACATACCAATTACTTAATAATGTTACATCTAAAGCCAGGGTTCGTTAGTCTGCCTGAAGGAGCACAGAGGTTCCAAGCTGGCATAGCTTCTATTTTATTAATTATTTTTTCCCTTACCTGCAACCTGATTTCTTCTGGGTCTGACCTAATTCCTTTGATGCCTGGAGCTCAGAGGCCAGGGCTAATCTGGAGGAAAGGTGAGACAACCGACAGAAAACTGAAGAAAGGAGAGAGCAACACCTGCGAGCTGTGCTGTTCAAAGCCCAAACGAGCACTAGCAAAGCAAATCGCCCACGTTCTACGCGAGTTTGGAAAGAACTCGATGCTCTGTTTTGAACACAGGTTCTCTATCTTGATTCTTTACTTCCTTTAGTAAGGCTAGTCAACACTTACAGCTCGGGCAAAGATGGGAGCGGTGACAGCAAACTGCTAATTATTAGCAAGGTACTCTAAATAAGAAAACCGTCTTTGCCCTCAGTGCTGTGGAAGTCGTCATCACGGAAAAGGTTTGCACCGACTTTTACAGAGTTCACGTGATGCCCTCAGCTTTGTTCCTAAGCTTTGGAACGTGCTGTGATTCAGACTTTCCTAGACCTGTCCTTTATTTATTGTACCTCTGGGTCTGTTCCCAGGTTCCCTTTCCCTTTCCCTTTGGGAAGCAGATTCTTCTTACAGCGCAAATATGCCTCAGACATCTTGTAGTCATTAAAGCGCCAAAGGTAGGGCCAAAGGGGCAGATCTTCCTAGCGTTTTTTGCTCATCTTGCTTTTGAAGTGCGTCCTGAGAGTGGGAAAGGGACATTTACCCTTCCTTGCGTACAAATGGCTCACTTTTTTTTAATGTGAAAAAGTGATAATTTGGCATGGATGTACAGATAAAGGGTGGTGGTGGTGTCCATTTGTGATCTGATGAATGAAGACTTACAAAGCCACCTTTGCTGTCATTAGAAGAGGTGTACCGTCTAAGGCAAGGAAGTGATCAATGGCAGCAACCCTTCCCAACACAGCAGCTTGGCTTGCTTTGGGGAGCTTTTTATTCAACAGATATTCATAGTCATACAGTGCTCAACAATTTGGTAGTCATTTGGCATCCAAGTTCACACTTCCTAGCCACATGCACCAGATGTAGACAGGATCTGCTGAATTTTGGAGCTCCACTCTGGCCTGCCCTCAGTGGGTGTCTGGTCCATGCAGCTTCCTGTTTCAGCATATACTTGCTGCAGAGTCCAATAACCTTCATAATAATAATAACCTTATCTTAGGCTGTTGATTAGATCAATTTATTTATGGGCTATTTAGAAAGCTACTTGGTACAAATGTTGCTTTTTGTGTTTTGCCAAGAATGGTAGGTTTTGTGTTAGATATATCTTCCTTTCATGTCTGCTTCTGTGTTAATAGTGGATGCATCAGTGGATGGGCACATGGCAAGGGAAACATTTCCTAGAGGGAGGATGGGAGGAAACGGGGGGGTCGAGAGGGGAAGAGAAAAGAAGAGGGGCGATGAATCTTAAAACCAGATAACACAATGTATAAAACTAACACGTATTATTAGTTATAGATATAAAACTGGCAGACATAGTAGACATAGGCAGGGCTGTTCATTGCTGTTTATGTTAGCCTGAGTCCACAGAATCAACATTTTTCACACGGATGGGAAATTTTGGCATTTTGATCTGAACATTGTTTCTGGAAGAACTGTAAAGTCCATTTTAAAACAGCACGTTCTCTATGTCATCTCCTGTTTGATACGAAGAAATAGAAGGTCATTTATGAGAGTCGGTTGGTGACACTTTATGACATTGGCCCCTCCCACATAGACCAAAGAGTACCTAAGACCAGAACATACACCTTCAATTTACAGCCCAGACCATGTCTTAGAGTTTTCCTTTGGTAGAGACCCCATATTTGCTAGTTTCCACTGCTTAGTTTTGAGATCCATTATAGCTCCTAGTTGGGCAGGTAAAAGATTAATTTGTGTTTGTAAACATACACACCCTTGGGGGCCATTGTATTTTATGCACAAGTGAACCAGGATCTTTTTAGCAGCAAATCTATGAAGGTGACATTTTATTTCCTCTCTTTTTTTTATTTTAAGCACAGATCTAAGTTACATGAACAGCTGATTTCCAATATTAAGCTGTTGGTTGAATTCATCTTTTGGTTTATGTTATAATTTATGTTGTTCATAAACAAATATTAGGTACAAACTTAATATGTATATACATACATTTATTTTCCTAAGACACCAACATTTTTATTACTAAGTACAGTAAGGGAATAATTTATTTCTATCTTATTAATACGACCACCCATTCATAAAGGACTCCAATTATACTAAAATGAGAAGGCATTTTTTTAAATGAGCATGGTCTTCTTATAGAAAATCTAGAAAAGATTGTTTCTATTCCTGCTTTTTTTTTTTTTACAAAATTATGAGACTCATTCCGTAGAGTGATTCTACATAAGCTTCGCTCTGCAAAACCCCCGTGCACACAGTTTTATTTTTACAGAATCCTGATGAGCTGTGTGTGGTGCTGCGGGATTCTCCAAGCAAGCTCGACCTAATGCGTAAATGTGAGTGATAAAGATCACAGCAATTACAAACACAATAGATGCCCATTGCCGCTGATGAGTTTCCAATCCCCTAAGAAAGGAGGACCGGGTCTCTTCCTTCCTGAGCGGGTCTCACGTCACAGCCTCATCGCTGATAACTAATAGGCAAAAATGCAAGGAGGGGATGCTCTAATGCCACAGGGGAAAAAAAAGCAAAATTGCTCTAACTTCCACTTGCTCTGCTAACCCTTTTCTCAGATGATCTTGGCAGTTTTACCTCTTCCTCACTCTCCTTCCAACCCCTCATGGATAGCAAAGCCAGCTCCTCCCCCTCCCTACTCCCCCCTCTCCCGCTGTTTCATTACATTTTCTTATGTGCATACCATCAAGTCCTCTTGGACACATAATAAGATTTGTGCCAGACTATGTTTCTTGGCTTTAATGGTTAGTTAGCTTTCCAGAATACACATGCAGCTTTATACATGTTTTTATTACTGACATCATGAGAACGCATCACTCCTATGTTTACAATCGGGTGTTCACCCTTAAATAAAAGCCAGGAGACCCGGTTGTTTAAGGGAATCTTTGAAAAGCAGAATAAAAACAGCTGTTATCTGCTCGAACCATTTCATTTGCTTTCATGATCTGCATGGTAATGGTGTGTAGCAGAGGGCAGTCTCCCGTGCTCATTATCCACCATACATCACAGCCTCTTTCAGATCGGAACTGGGGCTCCGTCCTAGAGTTCCAACACGATCCTTTCAACCTTACTTCTAACAGGTGCTGGTGTTTGAGGGTGGGAGACATGGGAGCATAAAACACCTAGGCTTGCTCCCCGCTGACCTTCAGATTCAGGAGGCTGGATTTCATTGGCAGGGTGGGTTTAAAAGCAAAGCCTGGTCTTTTTTGAAATCTCACTCACCAGGAACACACTGTGCATACACCCTTGTCAAACACATGAACAATAGGGTGGTCCTTATTAATCAAAGCTTGGCTAAACCAAGTGCAGATGGGAGGGAACAATGGACTTCTCTTTCAGAAAGGTTTCTAGAAACAGGGGGAACTGTCTGTCAATCTCCTCCCAGACACAGCACTCCAGGAAGAGCTCAAACCAAATAAAACCTAAATGAAATACGTAAACAGAGGAATTTAAATTCCATGTTGTCAGGATCCAAACCAGAGGGCTGATGATGCTAGCTGCCAGTCAATACTCCACCACCCCTAACTGTTTCTGGCGATTCAGTGGCATCTGCTGGAGATCTACCTGCAATCTTAAATTGGCTGGACTACCCCAACTCCTCTTCTCATATAACAGGTGATATTGATTGGGAAGCAGTCTTGCTTTGCCAAAGTCAATGACTTTGAAATGTTGGTGCCATCTACTATTGAGAGTAGAACCCACTGATATGGAATGCCCCTCTGTATGCTGTGAATATGCTCTATTATCATTGGTTAATAAAGAAGCTGAATTGGCCAATAGACAGGCCAGGTGGGGAATCTAAGCAGAGATAGAGAAAGAAGGCTGAGTCAGGGAAACACCATGTAGCTTCCAAAGGAGAAAGACGTCCAAACATTACCGGTAAGCCACAGTCAGGTGGTGGTACACAGATAAGTAAAGATGGGTTAGTTTGAGTTGGAAGAGCTAGTTAATAATAGTATGAGCTAATAGACCAAGCAGTTTGTAATTAATATAAGTTTCTGTGGGATTACTCGTGACTGGGCGGCCGGGAAATGAAAGCACAGCCTCCATTTACATTCGTCCCTGACAAAAGTGCTGTTAATTAAAGCAATAGTAGCGATAGTTGAAATGCTGGGGATGCTGAGATGGCTCAGTGGGTGAAAGTGCCAAACCTGGCAAGCTGAGGCGTTCATCCCCGGAGCCCACATAGTCAAAGGAGAGAACCAACTCCAGACAGTTGTCTTCAGACCCCCACACACTATTGCAGCACATGGAGACAAAACAGAAAAGGGAAAAGTTTTGAAAACAGAGAATTTAAAATAATTTTTGTTACATTTGTGTGTGTGTGTGTGTGTGTGTGTGTGTGTGTGTGTGTGTTGAGTGCAATGAACTGGGAATCAGAAAAGCAAGAAAAAAGCAATAGATGAACTGCTTGAGAACCCAAGGTTGATTCCCAGAACACATGAGAAAAAAAACCTGGGTGAGATTACAAGAATTACAAATACTTGCAATCCTTGGGCTGGGGAGGGAGAGGGATCCAAGAGGATTCCTGATGATCACTGACCTGCCAGGCTAGGGTAGTTACGTTTCATATGAGTGAGAGACCCTAGAAAGTGATAAGTCAAAGGCTGCCTTTAAGCTCACACAGGTAGGCAAGCACTCATGTATACACAACTGCACATACAGAAGCATTCATTCCTGTGCGTGCGCACACATGTGCACACATATGTGCGAGCACACACACACACGCCATATTCTGGATCCATAGCTGCCTTGTTTGATCTTAGCTGCAGTGCCTAAGTCTTGTGGGTTTTAGAACTAGGGATTGGGGATTTCTCTGGGAATAGTGACTTTCTAGAAGACTAGCTACTACTCTTTAGAAAGAGTAAACCTCAGATGTTTTAACAAAATCACTCCACTGCTCTCTCAAGACCTAGCATTATGTTCCCTTGTAGTTCAGGCTGGGCCAGAAGATGCTGAGATGCTACTCATTTCTCATAAGTCTTAAAACAACGTTAAACTCCAATCTTATTTGGAAGGTTGGGAATTCCTTTGTGAAGCCCTAAAGGGAAGGGTGTGTGGCTTACACTGACAAAACAGTCCAGTGCTCTGAAGACTACAGGAGTCCAGCTCTTTTTTCCAGTCGAACGCTGTCATGAGACACATTCTTCCTCTTTGTTCTCAAGGAAGAGCCATCAACAGAATAGATTAACGTGTGGCTAAAGACTTGAAAAGGCTCTCCCCAAACTTTTGTAAGATAATTAGAGTCCAGATGGGAATTTTTTCTAATTGATTAAATATGTGTGAAACCTCAGACTAATTATAAATATCTTTTTCAGGAGGACTACAGTATTATAGCTTTTCATGAGGAAATAATGTTTTATTGGATTTCGAGAGGAAATGAAATAAAGCCATTATATACAAGAAGAATTTGCATGCATACAAGAATCAAGATTCTACAGTGACTTTCTGGAGAAGGAGAAGAGATTATCCAATTGATTTTTAAAACACTTGTTGGAAAGATGGCAAAATTTCATATGGAAACAGGTTCTACTATTTTGGAAATGTGATATTTTGTTCTAACATATGAAACAGTATATTCCAGTACTCATATGGTGAGCCTTTCTTTTGAGAAGCCCCTGTCCACTCCAGGATATGTTCAAATGTCCTTTTTTCAAGTCTTTCTGTTAATGCCTGTACTGAAGTCTATATTTAAACTTTCTTAAACTCCAACATTGCTTCATGAAAAAGGACTCCAAGAAACTCCTTGAATACGTGGAAAAGCAACCAATTCTAAATCAACCCAGAATCGTTGGCAAATGCTGGAGGCTTCATTATTCCAATTTCCTGGTGGTGTTGAGTAAGTGATAATATCTTAGTGAAATTCACTTTCAGTGAGAAACTGTAGTACATCATGTTCCCTTGCAGAGTGGGCACTCCTCAGAAAACACTTGCATATGCCCCAGGCTTGTTTTGGAGCCATCTTAAAATTCAGTGCAGTTTGTTCACCTCATAGTGTAAACTCACGCTTTAAGGTCTAGTGGAGAAGACAGTTGGAGATTACTTCCAGTGATGAAAACCTAGTGGTCCCACAGTGGTCTTGGAATGCTAACAAAGGCTCTTAGAATCTTTGTGCAAGCCACATTTACATGCAATCCAGACACTACCAAAAGCTGCAAACTTTATAAAGTAATTCCTGTTTGTCTATTATTCAAATTTAAACTAAAAACAAAAACAAAATAAACAAGCAAAGGAGTATAGCGACCACTTACTTCTGCGTTAAAAGGAATATGTGAGACTATGGGCGAGAGAGGTGGGGGGAGGGGAGGCAAGACAGTACAATGGGTGAGAGCAGAGCTTGATGGGAAAGTGAGAGATGAACAGAAAGGGAGAGAGGAACTACTCTCTGCGTAAAGAGCACGTGGTTGTCGGAATCTTCCAGGGGCTCTGCATAAGAGCACGGGCAGACACTGGACCATGGCAGTAATGACCTTCATGCCACCCTTTGTGCGTTCTGTGTGTTTAAAGGTCCTGAAAGAGGCGTGAGAAAGAGCAAGCTCAGGGTCTGACTCAATGCTACCCCTTCTAGCTGTGCCATCCTGGCCTGAAAGCTAAGCTTCTCTGTACAAAATCCTCTCATGTACAAAATGTGGCTGAAGAATGTTATAAGGAAGTTGGGCGTGATGGTACTCATCTGTAATTCCAGGATGTAGGGTGTGGAGACAGGAAGATCAAGAGTTCTATGTCATCATTAGCCAGCTAATGAACTTGAGGCCAGCCTGGGATCCCATCTCACAAATAAATAAAACAACAACAAAAACTCTTAAAAATTATTTCTACAAAAGCTCTTGGAAGATTGTCTGGGACATACAACATTCCGTAAGTCTTTGTTACAAAGTATTATCATAAGGATCCTCTAAGCTGGGAAACAATTAATTTCATTTTAAAGCAAAGGTTATGGAAGCCACAAAGTTGATACAGGCCGTCTAGTATCCAGGAACTTGTCAATGGTAGCATGAGGTTGACACTTTGTACATCTGATTCCAGGGCCACAGCTTCATTGTGCTCTAGAACATTCTCACAGGGCATAAGGTCTGGATCCATGATTATTTAAGAACCCAGTAAGAGGGCTGGTGAAAAGGTTCAGTGGCTAAATATACTCACTTCCACGCTTGCCAAGCTGAGCTCTACTGCAGTGACCCACATGGTGGGAGGAGAGTCAACGCCCACAATTGTCCTCTGATCTCCACACGCATATTTGAGTGTATGTGTGCATGCACACACTCAAACACACACACACACACACACACACACACAAGGAAACTAACATGACCTTCTCATAAACAACAAAGATGCTGGCTTTCACTCTCACTATCTTTGATGGAAAAGGAGAGAGAAGAAGGCAAAATACAGAAACGTGTAAATCACAGAAATATAAGTGCAGACACGCCCCTCAGCAGCAGTTCTGATTTTTAAACTAATTTATCTAATTTATCTTTTCCATGACTATCTACTTAGTCACTTCCCAATAATAACACCAGGTTTGATATGGGAACTCAGAGCTATCATCATTAAATGAAAAAAAGTTATGCAAATTCCAATAAAAATTTTAATTGTTTCTATTCTGAGCTTCATCACTTGCTACAAGGTCAGCTCATCAAAGATACCTCCTAGATTCCTCCGTGTGGATCAGAACTGTTATTTAGCTTTCCTCTCAGCTGACTCACCCTTCACCTGTTGGAATTTCGATAACATGTTTTAAAACATGATTCAAAAAATGAATGTCTTGTATCTGTATCTGGAAGCACCATGAATAGAAGGCGCACATACTTATTCCCCCCTTTAGCTCTGGCAGCTCAGATGGTCCTAGCATGGCATGGGATACCTGCTCCATTAATGTATGCCAGGCATTATGTGGCATATCAAGAGGAAGGCTGGAAAGACAGCTTGAGAGTAAAGGAGCTTGCCAGCTATTCCAACGACCTGAGTTTGAGTGTTGGAGCTCACATGTGGAAAGAGAGAGGTAATTCCCTCAAACTGTCCTCGGTTCTCCATAGAAGCAAAGCCCCTCTTTCGTGAGTAAAAATGTTTAAAGAGGTAAAGTAGTATTGCCGTCAAGAACTTAACAGGTAGCGCTCTTGGACTAAATGAGTGTTAGGCCTAAAGGACAACTGGCAGGGCTGGTGGTAAGTTTAAATAGAGACAGTGCACATATGTGGGTTGTCCAAAGTTTCCGAAACGAAAATGTCATGTGGCCAATGCTGGGTCATGTTTCTTCAGAAGAGGGTACACATTCAGGAGCATTTTTTTCTTTTCTTTTTGCTATTTTTTTCCTCAGTGTGTTTCACAGTTTGAGTAGAACGCCTCCCTATAATTTCATTAGAAGAAGCTGACTGTGGTTTGAACCTCTAAGTCATAACAATGGCTGCCAGAACGGTGGGTGGCAGCGGTAGAGGCAGCTTTCCCTGGTGGATGTTCTAAGTCTGTGTCATGGAAGGGTCGCCATGCTGACCCTTGGGAATAGGAACCCCTGGTGAGTCCTCAAGAAAGAAGCGCTTCCTTCATTGAACTTGGCAGAGAAGTTTCTATACCCAGCAGGTGAAATAACAACACTAGGGAACCTCAGAGGCAGAGGGCCAAGGTCCCACCTGACCTCAATTTCCCAAAGACACTGTGTTGTCTGTTTGTGTATATGACATATGCACTGGGAAAAGGGCTGAGCACCTGTGAGGTGCTCAACAGATATCTCCCCTAGTGTAGGAGGGTCTTTGTCTTGTGCTTTAGGGAAGGAAAGAGGCCTCTTTCACTAGCATTTGAGAAAGAAGTAGGGAAGCCTAAGCTGGCAGTTTGGAAAGAATCTGTGTCACTTACTGAATCTGCCCTTGCCAACTCAAACTTGTTTGAAATGACTTAACCCTTTAGGGAAGTTCCTATTGCACTTGCTCTCCTCTATGCCGAAGAAGTGACTGTAAATTGTGGGTGTTCCTATGGTTCTAAACATGATATACATTTGTGCTTCCATTTTAAATATAAAAGTACAAAAGAGAGTACAATTACTTCAATTGTAGTTCCCCAAATAGACAATCCCTATTACCTAGTGAGTTCAAACAAGTAATTAAAGATGGGATTGCATCATTATTTCATGGGTTACCAGGTCTTTCCTGAAGTTGGTAAAAATTTCAAGGAAGGGCAACCACGTTTAGAAGATTCAGACAATGGTACCCACACAGGAGATATTCACAGTGTGTGTTAATTGGTTAATTGATAGCATATTTATTTTATGGTATGAACAACCTGTGTGTTGTCTTCATGCAGATATTTAGTACAGCTTTTCTCTGTCTAGCTACAGGGTTGTAGCAGGGCCTTTCATGATGGATCTTCTCATTGCTTGTTTCCCATAAGCTTTTTGTCCTTCCTCACCATCATATTAAAAGTCAACAACACCGAAATAATTTCAAATGGAAAGTATTGCTACAAAGGGGCAAAGGTGGGGGATTACCCTAGGGTCATTAGGGCAATACAGAAAGATTTTACCACTTTTGAAGAAGAAACAGAGAGAAAGAAAAAAATGAGGAGAGAGGGAGAGAGAGGAGAGAGAGACAGAGACAGAGACAGAGAGAGAGGAGAGAGACAGAGAGGAGAGGGGGGATGAAGGGGAAAGGCAGTGGAGTGTGTCTCACTTGTCATCACAGCTGAGGTTGGAGCACTGTGAGTCAGGTCATCCTTGGGCTACAGAGTGAGACCGTATTTTTTTTTTAAACAGCACCAACAATGAAACTGGAAAGAAAGCTTGTGTATTTTTTTTAATTAGTGTTAAGATGTCAGGGACCTGTGAGATGGTTTTGTGGATCAGAGCCCAAGCTAGAAAACCTGGGCTTAACTCTCTGGAGCTGTGAAGATAGGAGAGAACTGACTCCTGAAAATGTTCCTTATTGCCGTATGCATCCTTGTCTCTGTTTCTCTCCCCCCTCTCTCTCTCTCTCACACACACACACACACGTGCATGCTCGCAAGCAACTCTCTCTCTCTCTCTCTCTCTCTCACACACACACACACACGTGCATGCTCGCAAGCAAGAACATTTCAGAATTAAGGCGGTCAGAGGTCTCCTTCAGAAAGTGATAACATAAGGAAATGCTAGGCTATTGAGACAACCTGTGATGCCATTTCCCCCTCCCACTTTCCGGTGTCCTACGTTCTTGTGCTGTTGTTCTGCATCCCTACACTGATGTTCTGGAGCACAGAGTTAAACGTGTCTGCCCAACCAAGCTGAATAATCCAACTGTCCCCACAACAATCCACTAGGACTGTTTAAACACTGCTTTCCAAGAACTTCTAGTTTCCTAATGCCGATAGACAGTAGGATTTTCATAATAACTTTTACCTCTAGTTACCTCTGGGTAACTAGAAAGTAAGGAACCAGTCACATTTTCTTTCTTCCTCCTTTTTCTCTGTAGTGTTAGGTCACACGGCAGAGGGAACGACAGATAGCCGGAATCTGAAAGTGTCTGGAAACATCCACGATGTTGGAATTTACACTGTTGTGTGCAGACATTGTCAGGAAACCAGGAAAACAAACAAACAAAAACCCCAAACAAACTGTGTAAAAACAAGGAGAGGAAAAGGCAATTTTACTCAATGCAGGAGAAGACAGCCAGTTTGGCCAAAGCTTTTCTAGCTTGGTGACACAGGAACAGTCTATACCAGGTGATTGACTTCAAGAAACATGCATTTATTCCCTCCCTCCCTCTCTCTCTCCTCCCTCCCTTCCTCTCTCCCTCCTCTCCCTCCCTCCCTTCCTCCCTCCCTCCTCCTTCCCTTCCTTCCTTCCTTCCTTCCTTCCTTCCTTTCTTTTTTAATCCTTTTCATATTACATTCGAAAAGAGAGGCAGGACTAATCACAAGACATGGTGCCAGTTAGCACAACTTCCCAAGGGTTCCAAGTTCATAGAAAAACTCATATCTCCTAATGGCATGATACTGCGCTTCCAGTGTAGAGACTGGTCCATGTCTTCCATTGCTAATTCATATCTGGTGGAGACTATTTAATCCAAGCTTAGTGTTTGGTAATGTTGGATTAGACTAACATGACTCTAATATAGATATTTAGACACGTTTTTCTGTTTTTTTTTTGTTTTTGTTTTTGTTTTTTGTTCTTTGGGGACTTTATCTGCCTACTTAGCATCTTTGTTAGTATTAGTTTGTTCCTGCAGCATAATTCAGTAGAAACTGGTTAAAAATAGATGAAGCTTCATGTCCATAAAGACCCAAGGCAGCAAAAGTTACTTAGGAAGGCAGGTGCAAAAGTGAAATATCACAAGTATGTTCAAAACCTTCCTCTGAAAATAGACTTTGTTTTCATTGCATTTGTCTAGACAGGATGAGGCTATGTAAGGCCAGAGAAAATTGCTTTTTTTGTAGGGCTTCAGGGTTGGGAAGGGAAAGATACATGCAATCACTGTTCTTAGGCATGGCTCATGGTTATCAGTTGTGCTCTCAATGGGACCTTACCTCTGTTAACAGTATAATGCAATCTGCTAAATATAAAACAGTTTAAAGCTGAGACTTTGCACATGCTAGGCAAGTACTCTACCTCTGCTTGAGCTTCAAACCCAGCCCTTTATTCCTTGTTATCCTGTTGGTTTGAACACATCACTCTCCAACTGCAAGAGCTATCTGCCAATGGCCCCATCTGACTCCTATATCAGCAGCCCTGAGCACTAAATAAGTTCTCAGAACGTGATCTTACCGCAGCAGCAAATCAAGGTCGGCGAGTTCCAGATAAGGGCATTCCATTTATGTTCTTTGTTAACAATCCTGATTGCCTTTTGTTCCTCAAAATGGCATATGCTAAGCTGAAGTTCAAAATAAATTTCTAACTTGGTAGCTACCTAGTGATTTTTAGCACGAGGGTCTCCTTCAAATGTCCAAACCCTCCATGACTGTTTGCCTTTGAATTATCTTGTGACTGCAAAAGTATAGAACACAGCAGGCAGTAAGACAGCTCCCACATGTATTTTAAACTAGTCTTGTAAATGGTGCTTGGGGTTGAATCCATATAATAGCCAAACAATTGAAGACTGGTTATGGAAACAAGTGCCCATCTATAGTGATTTTTTTAAAAGAAATTATGCTACATTCATATATATATATTTTATAGGACTAAAAAACATGGTAGGTAAATGTTCATTCAAGCAACGAAATGTCCAAGGACATGGTAGAGAACATGCCAAATTAAAGCATGGAATATAAAGTAGTTTTTCAACTATATATGAAAACCACACTAACCTACTTGGGTTGGCATAGAAAAGCTTTGGAAGAATATAGTGAGTTGGAATTACTCTGCTAGGTGCAGAGTCTTTTTGTTCCACCTTGTTAACTATTAAAATATTTGAACTATCCTCTTACAATAAAGGATTATTTATATTTCAAAAATTAAAATTGCACATTCATATATACATGACATCTCTCATGTCTGTATGCACATTCCCACATTCTTTCCCCATTAAGACCAACATTTTCTGTCAGTGGAAAAAGTTTGATACATGACCTTTGTGGAGAATTCTTCCAATTTCCCAAATTTCATTGGGTATTGAATTGGAACTCAAATTGATAGTCTTCCTAGCTAAATGATGAACTAGTGAGTTTTCAGATGTTTCCTGGCTGGATCATCCCACCTTTCTGCTCACAAATACTATAGGGAGGTCGAAGTTAGGATGGAGAGCCCAGAACTGTAGTGCCTTTCAGGTGGGGGGTCATCAACTAAGGACCAGTGAATTAGTGTTTAGTGTTTACGTTACAGCTGATAGTTGAGATGACTTTCCTTGACCCCACCCCTCAGTGGATAAATGAGACAAAACACTGATGCCCCACTCCTGATCCAAGCCTCTTTCACTTCTATCTTAAATTATTCTTTGCCTAAGTCTTGGTGCATGGATTTAATTTGACTTCATTTCCTTTCTAAGTTATTTGTAGTTTAAATTTCCTTTAAATTTAACAAATATAGCAAGCTGTGTTCCAACATCTCATTCTTTATTATTCTATTTATCTCTGAGTTCATGCTCATCTATTTTATTCATTCAAAAAAAACACATAAAATCACTTTGAATGTTTCCCCTTTTGGGTATGTTTCTTTGACTAAAATCTTCTCTGTATTAGAAGAAAGTATTTTATTGTTTACAAAGTCTTTCATTTCAGTAGGGTCACACTATTGAATGTTTTGTGGTTCAATAAGGTTATTTACTCAGATGATCCCTCTTGCTAAAAACAGCTAAGAGTTCTAGATTTTATGAATCTGTCTTAAAGGGGTCTGAGCTGACAAGAGTGTAAGGCGTTCAGGACAACATTGCAGAAAAACGGAGATCCAGAGGACTGAAGCCTCTGCCCTAGAGATATTTTTGCATCTTGACAGTTTGGGATTGCAGTTGCATGAGGTTTTTAAGAGCATCACATGTCAGGCCTGCAGCATAATAAGCATTCTACATGGAGCCAGTAGGAATCATGTGGGGCTCTCTACATTGTGCTCCCACTGGAGAATTCATGCTCTAGTCTGCTTGGACTGCTAGGAGAAAAAGCCACAGGTTTAAAAGAAGAAGAGGGAGGAGGAGGAGGAGGAGGAGGAGGAGGAAGAGGAAGAGGAGGAAGAGGAGGAAGAGGAGGAGAAAACAACAGCAACAACCCTAAAGAAATGGAATTCTCTTTTTTCCCAGTTGTGAACCTAGGAAGTTTGCAGTCAAACCACTGGCAAAAAGAGCTCTCTTAGACCTTGTTTACAAAAATATTAATCCTTCCCTGAGGGCTCTCCTCTATGGACCTAATCACCTTCAGGATTTTCTAATGTCTTAACTTGGGGTCATAATTTTAACATGGATAGGCATAGACATAAACCTTCATATCTAAGTAATCTGGTATACCAAATAGTCAGGAAGAAAAGGAAAGACAAAGAAACCAGTCAATATCACTGTGGTTTGCAGGTTTGGTGATCCAGGGTTCTCCAGTCTGTGAGCCTGGTCTGAAGTGATGCATGGCAGTTAGTAGCAGTAGATATATGATAGAATAAGAATGTATGCTCTTTTGTGGATGGTCCCTTAAGTCTAGGCTTCAAGGACTTCTCACAGACAAATACACAGAAACCAGGAACTACATGTGAGAGTCAGGAGAACATCACTCAGAAGAAACAGATGAACTAATTTTAGATATTGGAATTACCAGTCAAAGGGACTGAAATTATTCTTGCTACAATTAAGGAGTTAAAACACAAGTTTGTCAATAGCCATGGGTAACAGAAGGTGTGAAGAATAATCTCAGATATTTGCAAAAGCACTGCCTTGCAAAATTTTTTAAAAAAATATAACTTCAGGAATCCAAATTAAAAACCCAATGGATCAATTTAACAGGATATTAACACTAAGGATGATGGGTCAGTGAGAGTACTCAGAAGTACTGTGGAATATGTCATACATACGGATACAAGAAAAAAAGACTTGCCAAACCTTGCCAAGACAGGGTAAGACAGTTTTAAATTTTTTCCTGCCTCTGAGAAATGGTCTTTAAATTTCTCTAGGCCTTAGCCAAAATTGGTTGCTCCAACATTGCAAACGGGACTTTGGGTGATTGCCCAGGTAACCAGTTGTCTCTTATCATTTACTGCACATTTTGGGAGCTGCTTAATTGCACTTCCTACCTACTCAAGTAATATTATCTCCCTTCTCAGGTCTTCAATGGGGTTAAAGAGTAGATAGTCATAGTTACTTTCCTCTTATGACATAGCCAAGCCTTTTCTAATACAAGACTCAAACTCTTTAGAATACAATAATTATTAAAACATTTAGCATATGTTTCTTGCTTAATATTGTTTATGCAGGTTGTTATTCTAATTTTTACACTTGATATCTGTTCTTATTGCATATAGTTTTGTATTGGGTTTGGAACTTTCTTATTTAGACTAAAGAGGAGGGTGCTGGGGAACCTCCTTCAGCCAATGGCTTTGAGATGCTGGACTAGGTTGGGCGTGGCCTGGGGTACCAAAAATGTGCATGCTCACATGCCCTCTTTCTCCCTCCAATCTTGTCTGACTTCTGGATTCGGCTCCTGTTGGATTCAGTTCCTGTTCCCTGTTTGTGCAGAGACTGTGATCTGCGAGTCACACCTAAACAAAGAACCCTTCATTATACTCAATTCTGGGCTGGTGTTGGACTATTTTATCCACGTTCTCCTACAGAAGTTACTGCAGAAATTGTGGAAGTTAAGGAAGTGACCTGAAGGAGAAGTGAAGACATTGAGTATAGCATGGAGCATTGAAGTACAGTTTAGAGCCCCAGGGAATGGAGTGCAGAGAGGATTAGACACTGTGTGGTTTGAAAGTACTGAGTTTTTTCTCTCAGTTGATGCAAGACACCAATTCATAGACTCAAGTGGCCACTTCTATTTCCAGGAAGGCTATGTTGAAGAAAAGCTGTTTACTCCACCCACATCTCTGTGAAACTAAAACGTCAAAAACCTTGGTGTACAGTACATAGCAACTGGTTAATGAATAAATTAAAAAAGTGAACTTTTTTGTTAATTTGCATCGATGGTTCTGAGATCAGCCTGCCTTGTGCCATCACGTGGCATCGACAGAGATTATTTTCCTGTCTAACCTTCAGTCTCTTTAGCAACAGGATGGCGATACCTCTCAGCACTGGGGATTTAGTACATGTGCACATGGCTTTAAATGGAAAATGCATAATGAAAATGATTTACCTTGATTATTAATGGAGAAAACAACACCACATTTGAATAATTGTAAACTTACTCTTCAATTTTCTTTGTTTTCCTAAGTTTACCTCTGTAGTAGAAACACTTTGGTGATACCATCTGCTTCTTTATGGATTTAAATTACTTTATTTTATTTATAGTGTTAGGGATCAGACCTAGGGTCTCACACATGCTCGCCACATGCTGAACCACCGAGTTAAACCCTTGCCCTTGATCTTCCATTGTTTTAGAGAAATGGCAGTAAATAAAATAATCTGAATACTTGGCACTGACTTGAGACTGCAGTAACAACAGCCATTAATAGCAGTTAATATTGGCTGTGTAAGTTCGAGTGAATTAACAAACACTTCCACAGGACTGACTTTACCAATACAACCAGCTTGTGAAGGATATAAAACATTCGACAGGGTCTCATATCTCACATCATCCTAGGTGACATTAATTCTGGACGGAAAGATCAACTTCTACAGAGTTAAGAATATACTAAATCAGTCCAAATCAACCTCAGTCAGATAATAGGTGCCACATTGTCTAAGTGCTCTACTGTTCTTCCTTCCTCTTTCTCTTTCCGTTCTTTCCTTTTTAAAAAAGGTGTGTGTATATGTGCATGTGACTATGTGACTGTGTGTGGCATACGCACATCTATAAATACAGGTAGGTAAGCAAAGGCCAGAGAATGATGTTTGTTGTCCAGCTTTGTCATTTTCTGATTTATTTCCTTGAGACAATGATCCTCCTGTCTCCAGAGAGTTGCACTACAGATGCTTATAGCTACTTGCAGCTTCTCATGAATTCTAGGGGTTTGAACCCAGGTCTGCATGCGTGGGCAGTGAGCTCCCAACCTGTTGAGCTATCTTCCAGGTGCCTGATGTGCTCCTCAAGGTAATATGAAAACATTGTTCTCAGCTGTTCCTATTGTCAAGTGGGGGGAGAAACATTGGGGAAATTATAAAGGTGTACCTCAGCTCAATTTTAGTGAGAACAGTACCAGTTTTTAATTATGAGTATTGACATGGTCATAATATTTATTTGAAACTGATGACATACATCAAATTGGTTTAAACTCTTTTAAACATAGCATGTACATGCCACATGAGGTCCTCAGTTATATAAGGTACCATCACCGAAAACATGGGGCCCCAAAATGAAGACACCTACTTTTAGATGCTAGAGAGGGAAAGAAGGTGACAGTGTATGAGGGTATGGGTCTGGTCTTTGGTTATGTATTCTATGACTAACAAATAGAGGTGAGAAAAGAGGCCTTGAGCAAATACACCCACATGCACATGCACACATGTTTGAAGTGGTGGAGGCTAGCAAATAACAGCAGCTTAATTGGCAATTGCCACGCACTGGAGGGGCCGGTCATCTCTGGATCCAAGGCCGGCTCAGCTGAGCTAAGCTCGGTTCGCTTAGGTTCTTTATAAGGGAAACTCAGTCTGTTTCTTTTTATTTAGACAGAGGGACAGTCAGACATGTTATTAGATTACTTTTGACTCTGACCTTGTCCTCGCCATTTGTTTTATGGTAAAGAATAGGTTGTTTTTTTTTTCAGGAAAAAAAGAAACTTCTTTCAAGTTAGTGACATTGAAACCTAATAGATAGGGCCACTTAAACAGAAAACAAATTAACATTGTTCAGCTGCCATTTTTCTTTAATCCTTTTGCCACGAGTTCCTAGAGGACATTAGACAATTATAGAAATATATGGAGCTATGTGGTCCCAGACTTCAAGTAACATTCATTTTCTTGGTTTCTGAAGACAGTTCATTTTCTGTGACTGTTGTTTCCTGGACCACACTTCTTTTGCTCACGTGTAAGTAATTGTGTTTATTGAGGAGCCACACAAGATCTGAAGAGCAGACTTGTATCAGTTTCCCTCCAGGAAGTCATCTTGTAGAGAGACTGTGGGACTCCTGTAGTTTTAATTTTAGTTTCAGTGAAATACGGCACAAGCTTCATCACCAACATGGTAACTTGTTTTCAGATTTGTTTCCTTAATTGTCACCAAAATTTATCTGTGCCCAGGGCAGCTAGTCCAGCTTCCTGAAGTAACATCTCAAAATCTGTTACTTGTTACTCTTCTCCAAACAACTGCTAAAAACCTCATGTGCCAGGATGTATTTTTACATATTTTACCTAAGTCACTGGTTCTACTTATTGTTTATTTTAAGTGAAGTCATCTGCCTTTGTCTTTTGATTTCATCTCGTTGACCTCAGCCATAAATTGTGAGCACATCAGATGTTCTCTACATTTCGTGTTGTGTGACCTTAATAACACGAGTGTCTGCCCAGACTCCATCCCTGCTGCCTTTGGATCGTATTTCGAATTTGAAAAGTACAGTCCGTTTTTAAAGTATTTTCTGTGCTAGACTTACATTCACACCGCTTTATGATTTTCCAATATTCACCCAAACCCCCAAAGCTGCACCTCACTAAGGGAAAAGAGTGGGTTTTAAATAAATTTATAGGACCATCACTTTTATACAGCCACATTATAAAAGACTATGTGTAAATAGTATTGATGAAATTTAAGCATTCTCTTCAGGTTTATGGAAGAACAAAGGAATGGAACGCTGCCACTTTTTATATATTTATCAAAGACTGCCAGGCTACAGGCAGCGTATGTGTGGCAGGAACTGACCACACGGCAGAACACTGTAGACAGGGGAACGCTGTGATGTTAAGTGGTTAATAATTTTCAAAGTTCATAGGAGGAAGATATGCCTGCCTCTCCTAATCCCTAATAATCTGTAAAGAAGGAAATAGCTCTGAAAATATGTCCTGAAACTTCCTGCAACTAAAGCGAGCAGAGAAACTTGATAACTTGGCACCCTTACCCCATTATTTGGCTACACACCTTAAGAAGTCACCTTTGGAAGCCACCGTTTCACAGATGTCATGTTGCTAAGGCCATCTGCTGGCAGCAACCTAAAAGCATTCATCTGCTTTGGGTGACACTCCAGGAAACCTTCCTTGAAGCGTAGAGCACCCACAACAATGACCACAGCTGGAACTGATGCCCAGTCATCATGTCAGATGGAAGCTCTTCTCCTCGATTTGAAAAAGAAGTAACGAGTAAGGCTTTTCAATTGATTAATTTCAAGTAAAAGCACCCAGCAATAAGCAGAAACACAGTGTAAAATAAACACCTGCCATCTTCTTCCTGTTGTCTTACCCAGCCAGGTCACATGTTTTAAGAACTTTTTTTCTTGTCTTTTTGATACTTTAGCATATCTCTCCATTTTTTATATAATTGAAACTATGCAGCAGTTTTTTTAAAGTATATCTGTTTATTTTAAATTTATTATTACCATATGCATACATTATGCTTGCACGCAGGTTCACGATGCATGTGTGGAGGTCAGAGGAAACTTCCCAGGAGTCAGTTCTTTCTTTTCTCTTTGGGATTCAAGGGTCAAACTCCGGTGGCTCAAAGGAGCAGTCTATCATCTGTGGAGGCATTGTGCTGTCCTTCAGCTGACTCACATACATATTTCCCCATGCAGCAATCACCCAGATCTTTCTTATTTTAATGAACCACGTGACATGTTGTTGCAATACCAGGCCTTACTTCAGTTTCCAACCGATAGGCACTTGGATAGTCTCTGAGTACTTTCTTGGGCGACAAACCCACAATGTGCATTTTAGCAACTATCTTTGCACATTTGTGTGAGAATTTCCAGAAAAAGAGATTTTTAAATGAAAACACAGAGTGCAGTTTTTGCCTTGTTATACTCCCATCCTCAAATGTACTAGTTGCCTTTCTGCCAATGGGAGAGGAAGCAACCTGCTTTCCTGATCTTGGTCAAGATTGGGCTATGTAAAATCTTTACAATTTTTGGCTTTGCATCGAATATGATGCTTGTTTTAATTTGCATTTCTTTAATTATTAGAGCAGTTGAGCATCTGTGCCAAATTCCACTCCAGAAGACTCTGTTGTATTAAATAAACAGGAACATATGATGATCTATGAAGGCTCAAATATCTATCTATGCACACAAATATTTTTTCTCTCTCCCTCCCTTCCTCTTTCCTTCCTCTCCCTTCCCTTCTCCTTCCACCATCCTTTGTAGGCCACATGGCATGAAAACCATTTAATGTTGTTTTTCAGCTGTTGAATCTGTCCATATAGACACTGATATAAGGGGAATACTATGAGTACTACATGTTTTGGTTTTAGTTATTTTAGTAGGGCCAGATCAGGTCAATTCTTTTGGAACACAACTTAAATTTTTAAAGGGATATAGAAGCGTCAGACTGCTAAGCTAATTTCTAATTTCCAGATGAAGATCCTTCTTCTACATGGTCAGGCATGTTCCCAGTGTGATTCAATAGGAACAGCTCCATTAATGGGTAGAAAGAAACAGTGGGTGAATGAGAATGATAGTAAAGGAAGAACAACTTTTGCTTCCCTGAACATCCCCAGTGCTTATAGCAGTGCCCAGTCTGCTGTCTGTGCCCAACACAAATGGACTGAATTGACCCATGGATACCCTTGAACACTGAGCATATGGATAAAACCATTAGTATGCTACTTTCCTTATTGGAATTATAGTCGAGATTCTTGTTGACAAACATAAAACATGCTAGAATGCTAGTTAGGATCCCGCTGAAAGCACTGACATTTTTAAACTATCAAATTAACAAGGTATTCATCTCACTGGTAAAGATATTTTCTATATACTTTTTCTATCATGAAGGCTGAGATCTTGAGATTAATCATCTAGTTTTCTCTTACTTTCTCACTGTTTACTTTTGTAAGATGTTCTGTTCAGACAACGGAACAGGATCATTGAACATAATGAGTATTTTTTATATGAAATGGTTCATTAGGCCATGTTCTTTGTCTGCTCCACAACACCAGTATTCTGTAACTTTCATTCAATATTAAAATCAATGTAAAAGTTGCACTTTTAAAAAAGCAAATACCCTAATGTAGTGAATGGGGGGCAGGCCTGCTTTTTGTCTTACCCAGCTCCCGCACGGCTAGCTTATACCCCAAAATAACAACACACAAATTGTA
>LOJH01016978.1:0-20688 GCA_001685095.1 Ellobius talpinus
TTCTTGGTTGCTCTTTAAAAAGAAAGTGCTCTCTGGAAATATCCCTTTTATTCTTACACTTGTGACCAAAAGAAAGCCTCGCTCTTAGAACGTATTTCAGATCATCTTCAGGGAACTCAAATGTCCAATCCCCATAAGGACCTGGGTTGTGATTACCAGTTGGTGTCTATGCTCTAAGTGCCACTGCCACTGATGGCTCTAGAGATATTACCAAGTCCTTTTGGAAGTGAATGATGGAGGCAGAGAAAGTGATAGCCTTAACCTCCCTTATCTGCCTAAGTATGACCACATGTAGTGTGCCTGTCATTGTAGGAATGTGTGTCTCTAAAGCTGCCCCATTCAGAGTGTAGAAACACGCCTACTTTGGATGCTGTTCTGCTGTCATTTTTACAATGCTTTTGTAGTAGCCTCTTAGGAAGGTAGTTTCTGTCAAAAGATAAAGAGCCAGGTGCTTTGATTTCTTTGTGACACAAAGACCCTAGAAGTAGACATGGAGGGCCATTGTGATTCAGGTAACTGCTTTGATGGTATCATGAGTGGTCCCTAAAGAAACCCTGACAGCACCAGTCTCTGAAGAAAACCACTCCCCAAGGTGGCCCTAGTTGCCCTGCAGGGAAGAATTTCATCTTTGGATTTGCATAGGTTGGGGCTGAAGGGATGGTTTAGAGGTTAATAGCACTGGCTGCTCTTGCAGAGGACCTGGATTTGGCTTCTAGCATCCACATGGCAGCTTACAACTGTCTGTAACTCCAATTCTGGGATCTGATACCTTTTTCTAGCCTTCTCAGCTACCAGGCTTGGACCTAGTGCGCATACCTGCAGGCAAATATTCACCCACGTTAATTTTAGCAAAGATTTGCAAAAATGACTTCTTTCCTCTAGGATTTAATTTGATAAATTGACCTCTCTTCCACATTCTTAAATACTTGTACTTACTGCTCTATGTTGCCCTAGAGTTAACTCAGTGCCAGACAAGGCTAATGTTGCCATTCCTCTACATTTAAGTTTCTGTCAGCTTCCAGCTTTCTCCAGGATGGAGAGTAGGCATATTACTAGGCACCCAGCTACTTCACCATCTTCTGTCTCTCCTCAGTTCTTACCAGTCAGGTAAGCTATCTGGCTCCAGAAGAGTGTGAGTCTCTGTGTCCTGCTGTACACCCAAATCTCTGCCCATACTTAGCCCTCACCACCGTCTCCCACAGATCCGTGTCTACTCATTACTCCACATCTATCTCAGCTCCCCAGAGACAGTCCGCTCATTCCATCAACTTCTGGGTTCTTACCTGGATTTGAGTGTTAGAGGTCACAGTAGATGTTGCTGACAGAGAATTCAGCAGAGCTGGCCACTAACAGCATTTAACATTTCCTCGTTCATTTCTCTCAACATCCCAGATGGGTAGTAGTTACATGTTAGTGAGAACTTCATATTAGTGAGCTGTCCAGTGAGATGCACAGCTTGCCTCTAGTCAGAAGGTAGAACTACCTCTTTGGTAGAACTTTGAAGCAAGTCTCTCTTGGATATATTATCCTGGACCAGCAGCTGTGTTTCATTGAATTTTGTGTCCTTCCAATGAGTACAGCGCCTGTCGCTAAAGAACTCTGGAGCTATCTGTTCAGTGAATAGTATCGTGTGGCCTGTCTGGCTGTATTCATCTTTATGTTCTGGTGGAGCTCAGGTCCTAGAAGGTGCTCTACTCTGCATGAATGTGACAGCTGTGTACTATGTCCTTTTGTTCACAGGATGCCCAAGTCCTTGTCACAGCTGCCATCATGGTCCACACTAGCTATGAGCCCCGGGAAAGCATATTAAAAGGAGTGATTTATGAACAGTACACTTGATTTCTCCCTCTTCTTCCAGCTGGAGAGCTATGGGAGAGAATCGCATGACAGCACAGACCTACATGAGCTGTGTTCGAGGTCACAGAAAGCAGAACAAGCAGAACAAACCAAGAGCATGAGTCTGTGGGGCAGGCAGCTTGTTAGTCCGCACTGTCAGCTAGCTGTTGTGGCATTGACATTTGAAGGGAGTTGATGCCCCTCCCCAGTCCGTGCTGCTTTCATTCTTCAAAGAAAGTGCTTGCCTTGAAAATGATCGCCGTGAACCAATGTTTTTAAAAATGGGCTTGGTGTCGTGCTTAAAATCCCAGTACAGAGAGCGGGGAAGCAGGCAGATCTCAGGGTTCACTAGCCAGTCAGTGATCCTACTAGCTGAGTTGCAGACTAGAGAGAGAACTTGTCTCAAAAAGTGGATAGTTTTTGAGGAGCAACACCCAACGTGGTCCTCTGGCCTCTGCAGCAAAGAATGCACAGATATATACACAGAGAGATAACAGACAGAGACGCAGAGACAGACGGAGAGACAGAGACAGACGGAGAGACAGACAGAGAGACAGAGACTGGGACAGAGAAGATCCTAAACGGTTCAAGTGTTCACGTGTTTGCTGATCAGTCACTTTTAATTAAAATAATATATCAAGGCATCTCCCCTCTATCTAAGGTTCAATTCCCTGAATATGGTGTAAGAAAATAAAATGGCTTCATTGGCAGTGGTTTGAAGTTAAGGGGTGTAGGTGGCTTTTAGGGGTGATATTGCCTTTTATGAGCGTTGGGTTCTCGATATTTTATTCTGCCTGGAGGTTCACCATGAACTCTGAAACGACGATTCGAAGGGTATTGGTGCTTAACTGACTCTCATTTATCTACCAACCTCAGCCCTGATTTTCAAATAAACTGTCCCAACAGGAAATCATGGTGTGAACCTTCATGTCACCAATACTTCACTCTTCCCAAATACTCAAAACATCTAAACAATTATAGCAGATGTCACCAGATTATCTGTCAAATCAAAAGACACTGTATAAAAACACGTGTGTGTGGAGGGCTGGCCAAGGAAATGGTCGAAGCTGAGGACAGTCTGTGTTCCTTTCCTGTCACTCCCTTCTGGGCCCCAAAGCTGCCTCTCCTCGTGTGAAATGCCAGTGCTCTGTATGGTGTTCTGTTTATAGTGGTTTGAACCTTTTCTGCCCATGTCTGTCATTGCTGAAGTATCTCACCTCTCTCATGTCGACTCTCACCCAAGGAGCCGCACAGCAGACTCTCTGATGTAGGTCTTTTCTGCATGGCAGCCAAGGCCAAGTGTGCTTTTCATTGCATGCTGCAACCTCACCCTTTTGGTTGTTGCCTCCAGGTTAACTAACTAGATCCTTTTCCTGCACTGCTCATGCATGTGACATGCCTTTCTTGGTAGCTCTGAATGTAGCAAGCACTGGACTCATGCATGGAATTACAGCAGGGAGCATTCTGATACACTGAAGATTTGGGATATATGATTGCTCCTGGAAATCCGTATGGGCCCCCAGTTTGTTGATATTTCCCCAGAACCACTCCATTTCATAAAACTTCAAGACTGGAGCACTGGAAAAGAAATGACAAAGTCTCATGTTAGGCTGGTGTTGAGTGTAAAGCTCATAATCAGGGATTTAGAATATAAGGCCCATTTCTAAGTAGCAGCTTAGCCAATGGTCATTTCTGTGTCTTCCCAACTCAGCAAGGATATGCTCACAGTACCCAAGGGTCCTGCCTCTTCTCATGACTTCCTGAACAATGTTTTCTATATTTTGTTTTGTTTAAATCTGATAAATAAATAGACTTAATAAACACCACCTTATAAGATAAATTCCCCCAAGAAATATAATTATTTGCTTTTCACATAGTTCATTTATCTAGCAATACCACCAATTCAACTTGAAATATATAAAAGGATAGTACTATTGAGAATATTTATATTCACCAAAGCACATTGGCACTGTATGCAGCATTGTTGATTAATAACTGGGACCATTTTCTCCCCATGTTGCAATGCATCTTTTACCGTAAGGATAGTGATGACATTCTTTAAAAGCACTTTTAATTCTTTTTTTAAATTTTATTATCAAATGACTACCTCATCTTTCTGTCTTGGATTCTCGGGATGGACTTTTGCAAAATATAACTGCCAGGATCTTGCTGTATCTGTGGCTGGTGTTATTTCACCTAAGTAGGTATTTTAAGTTGTAGAAAAACCAACTGTGAATGCCGGGAAAGGAAAGCTGGAGTGTTAACCAGCTCTAATGATCCCACCGTGGGATGGAAAAGCCCCATAGTAATAGCTTGCCAGCATACCTAGACTAAAATGATGCAATTCAGCAGTTAGAGTAAAACAAAAATGAAAGCCTCTTGCCTCCCCTTTCCTCTTTGGATTTCCATTTTCTTATATCTGGGAACTTAGTCGAGTCAAGCCCCTTCTACCCGCCATTTCTTCCCATTCTATTAGACATTATCCTATTCACCCACTGAAGCAGACTTTGCTTAGACTTTCAAACATGTTCTTAAGGTAACCACTAAAGAGTCCTTTGGTTGAGTATATTCTCCTTTCTGAAAGGAGCCTGGTGGAATTAGAGGGCAGCCCATGCAGGCAGTGATTCGGACCCAGGGGTTGAAGTGCTCACCATTAGGGGAGCTTTTGTCCAGGGCTCCGGAAAAGGAGGCATTTGAGCCTCCCGGAGAGGCTCTTCCAAAAGGAAACAGTTTTCTCTGTTCCTGGAAAGACGCTCTGCTTCCTGCCACAGTGATGGGGTGGCTGCGGCTGCAGTGAGGCAGAATGGGGATGAGAGGGTCCATTCAGGGGGCAAGGGAGACAGTCCTAAGAACGCAGCTCCAGGGCAGCCCATCGGAAGACACTGCTGTGCTTTCAAAGGAATGTAGAAAACAACTCCAGAGAGAAATCAGAGGCAGCCATAACATGACAAGGAGGAGCAGCAGGAAGAAGCTTGTTGCTTTCAGTTCAGAATACTCCTCTCTAAATTTAGATCCAGAAGCCGAGTGCACATCATTGAAACCATGGTAAGAGTTATTTCTGTGGCCTAAAGAGATAAGCTGAATTTTGATACATAAATGACTTCCACTGTGAATCAGCAGCAAGAGAGAAAGAAAAACATATAAAGGGAAAGAATTATTCTCAAAGCTAAGACATTAATTTCATGAAATAGATAAGAAAAAAAAGAACATACACTTGGGGATATGATTGTATAAGTATCGGGTTTGCTAAGGAATCCTCCTGGCCCTGTTTATGAGGACTCTTTGATTCTGAAAGTAACTTGTCCTACTGATCTCCCATAGTTTTCTTGGTCTCTACTGCCCAGGTTGCTTTTGACATTCCTAAGAAATTACTGTTCCTTCCCTGTGCTCAGAAGATTCATGGCTACTAATCAGCAGTATCTCAGATTGTCCTTTTTGGCTGTGATGCTGTGGGCTCTGTACAAAGCTCCCAAATAGGGATACTTTAACAAAGCATCCATGCCTCTGCTGTCAGCCAGGGACAGAGCTAACACATAGCGATTTTATTGCTATGTGTAGTAAAGGGATAATTGTTTTCTATGCTAGGTGTCAGCAAGACTGGTGCCAGGTCTCTCCCAGGGCCTTAAAAACATCTCCAGTAACAAAACAACCTCAGGATACCACAGAGCTATCACCAGCCGTTAGTGTCAACAAAATTCACCCCAGGCTGAGTGTGTGTGTGTTACTGGTTATTACTTTTTATTCTTCAAGGAAAAGCACAGATAAAGGGAACTGCTGTTGCCTGATGCTTCCAGGGCTCCTAACATTAGCACTAGGCAGAGCCTTGGAACTGAAGGTCTTTCTTTGTTGGTGTAGACCTTTAAGAGACTACTCAAGTGGACATATGGTTGAGGGCTATTGAACTGGACATATGGTTGAAAGGTATTAGGATTGGAACTATGGAGTAGTTAGTTGAGCTTTCCACTCTGAATCCTTTCATGTAAAATCATACTGAGGCGGCAGTGCCAAAGGCAACATCTCAAGGACGGGGGGCAGGACCTAAGTAGCAACCAGTGAGTGACCTCCATGTGTCAGAGTCTAAAATCTGGAGAAGGCTCACAGAGAAGAATTGTTTTAACCACTGTTTATAATAACAGCTGGAAGTCACAGTTATTTGAAAGCTTATTATGTGATGAACTTCCAGTACACCAGCAGACTCACCATTCTGTGCTGCTTTTGATATGTAGAAGGGTCATGCTTTCCTTCCACAGCCTCTTCCACTTCCTATATGAGGGTGAGAGCTTATTTGAGAAGCATTGATACCCAACTACCTTGAACTTCTTTTTTGTCTAGACTGCTTTCTTCATGAATGTTGACCCCGGGACATTGCTTACCAGTGTGTAGATGTGGCTGCCTATTGGTCGTCACTGTTCAGAGATGATTGTCTGTGAACCTTTATTTGATACATGTGTGACAATGTCCAGAGAGAAGCCATGGGAGCAGAAAGCACAGTGGTTTGGTGACTCCTCTTGCCCTGGCCAAGGTACCCTTTGTCCAAGGCAGGTGTAAGAGGAAGCATAGTCTCAGCAGCCAGTGTCTTATTTAACCCTCTCACCACTTGCAAGACTCTATGTCTGAGTTCCCAGCTCTTTGTCTTGACCTGGGATTTTTCTCTGGCCTCTGTTTCCCTAAGCTCTCCCATTTGCTGAATAGACCAAAGGTGGGATTGGGGTTGGGGCAGGACATATGTCTGCTGCAGGACCCTGGGCATGTATGTGCACATTGCCTTTTTAGTGTCTGCTGCCCATACCCACATAGCTCTTGAGCTCTGTCCTTGAAGGACTTGCCATCCATACCTGGAATATACATCTGAGTGACGATTCACTTAGTACTAACTAAATAATCCCTTTATATCTCTCTTCTTCTAGATAAATGAGACTCCTCTGCAAAGGGGGTGATGGCTATCATGCACAGGGATAGAGAAGTGGGTGACCAGAGTGCATCCATTGTGGTTTCACTGTCAATTTGGTAAAAATCACAGCAAGCAGCCCTTCCTTGGCAAGACTCTGTTTTTATGTAATAGCTTAACTCTGATTTATTACATAAAAGTTGCTGGCAAATGAACACTAATTCCACTCTGGTAACAACTGTGATTGAAATAATTGTAGTCTGTAGTCAAGCTAGAGAAAATAAACATTAGTGAATAGGTTGTCTTGGACATCATTCCAGGATTCCAACAGTGAAAGAATACATTTATGGGAGTGCAGATAGAGGAGAGTATTTACGAAGTGTTTGGCTGGTTTATTCCTTTGCTTCTCCTCCACATTCACACAAGCCAACTGGGCGAATGGAACCGAAGATCTGGAAGGAAGAGTGGCCAGCCTCCCAAGAGCCACTCATTAAAGTGACACAGGGCTTTCATTGTTAAGAAATCTTGGTTAATTATTTAGTATTTATGACACAGTATGACTGTCTTTCTGGGAATATCTTTTCCCCATTTTTATTTTTTGAATTTTATCCAAAATTAACATTCTGACATATAGACTCTTACTGTGTGATAGTGAGTTCTCCAATTAAAAGCTTACTGCATATCCAGTGAGTCTGTGGATCATATCAGAGTATTTTATAAGGATTCAGTAATGCAGACATAAGAGGGGAAATGGAGCGTAGAGATTACTAATCCTCTCAGTTTTCATTGCCTGTGGGGCATTTTCCATTGGCAGTTGCTATTGTCATTACCACCGTTACTTAGCTTTAAGTATAAGTGTTATTGATTGAATGCATAGGTGTTTCTCCTTACATAAGCCTTGACATTTTGTCTCCTTGTCCCCAGTTTACAGACAAGAAAACCAAGGCTTGGAGAGGTCATGTTGCTTCAATGATAGAATACAGATCATAAGACACAACCAGCTCATAGGCCATAGAACTAGGATTTGGAATCATCTGCCCAACTGGAAAACCCATTGGTGAAGAGGTTGACTTGTAATTCACATGTTTTGCCTTTAAAATATTCAGGTGCATTTATATATAGAATGGGGTAAATATAAACACGGATAAGACACTGCTCTAGTTTTCTTTTTTGTTGCCAACCAAAATTAGGCTTGGAGAGAAAAGATTCCCCCCATCCCCCAATTTAGAATTATAATTCATCATGAAGGGAATTAAGGACAGGAGCCCAAGCAGGAACCTGGAAGCAAGAACTAAAACAGAGACCATGGAGGAATACAGCTACTGGCTTGCTTTAGCTTTCTTACATAGGTCAGGCCCACCTGGGATGGCACTGCCCACAGTGGGTTGGGTTTTCCTACATAGTTAGTAATTTAGAAAATGCCTCAGGACATAGCCATAGGCCAATCTGGTGGAGGCTATGCCTTGACTGAGATTCTCTTCCCAAATATATCTGTTTGTATCACACTGACAAACACTAACCAGCACAGACATTGCAATCTTTTGTAGAGAGAAAGTAGCAAGGCTCTTATCACCTGAGTTTTGGGATAACACGTTATCTTTGAATTTCATTGAGAAATCCAGCTTGTAAGGAACTGACATGTTTTGTCTCTTCATCAGCAATCTGTGTCATTTTCTTTGTCTCTCAGAAGAATGCTTTATTCTTAGGACTAATTACTCAGGTAGACACCCTGTGCAATGCGAATGCTCTGAGATCCACTGCTGTCATTGTTGTTCAGAGCTGAAGATTACAGCGCACAGAAGGACTCAGCAGAGCAGCGAGTGTTCCCATGTCACCCCTCCGTACTGCCTATTCATCTCAGCACAGTTCAGATGATCTATGTGTTTATTGCCATTGAATCCCATTTTATCATCTGAGCACTGGCATAATTAAAAGCTGTTGTCAGGAAGATGAATAAATTATCGACACTAACCATAGCTAAGGACTTCCCGATAAAACCATTTAACAAGTGGGCTTGACATCATGGTAGATCAATATTACAGAGTGACAAAGAGTGTCTTCTATTTACATTGAAACAAGTGCAATATTCTTTAGGAAAAATGCAAAACAAGGTCAGTGTCTAAGAAAAATGCTTTAAGATTAAACAAAGAGCCAATCTGATGTAATTTTCATTAGCTTTGATCCATCATTTGTCAGTCCACCTGTCAAAGAGAGTGACCTGGGAGACATCTATCTTAAGGATGTTCTTAGATAAAGTCCTAATGTAGATGGACAGAAGAGGCTCGATTTGGTGTTTTAAATAAGAATATAAAAGTATAGTACTTATTGAATGTATGGTCCCACCCTGGTATTGTGAAAATAAACTTTTTGGCGTTTTAGATTTATTTACTTTTACTTTATGTGTCTGGGTGTTTTGACTGCATGTATGTCTGTGTACCACATGCATGCATGCAGTGCTAGTGAGGAGCAGAGGAGGACTTGGATCCTCTGGAACTGGAGTTACAGGCAGGTGTTAGACACCATTTGGGTTCTGGGAACTGAACCACTGTCTTCTGTGAGAGCAACAAGTGCTGCTAACTGGTTAAGTCATCTCTCAAACCCCCAAAGATGAACTCTTCAGTGCATAACTCTGATCAGGTGCTCAAGAGGGGGTGTTAAGAAAAGTAAAGAAATACAAAGACAGAGATAAGTTGAGTTGTTCAGGACTTGTGATGCTGTCCACTTAAGAAGGCAATGGTCCACAAACAGATTCAAGCTGTTTCAACAATTAATTAGCATCTTGTCACTCATAGTAGTTCTATTATTGTTAGGAGCTCACAAGACGTTGGGACCCAAGGTTGTACGGATAACACTGACTTATAGATATGCGTGCACTGCAAAGACTTCCTTTATTCTTGATAGTCTGAATATTCAGGTAAATATCACCCTCACAGGTAAAGTGAAGCACATATTTTGACCAATACATCAAGACATTAGCAAGAAAAGCTTCACATTTGTGAGATCAATACTGCCTATTGGCTGAAGATGAGTTCTATAGAATCTATGTCTAAATGATGTCATCTTTCCTTTTGCTTTGATTGGATGAAATGGTGTGGAAAGTTTATTAATCCCCAATCCATAGCTAGGAAGGAGTATTTAAGGCTTCAAATATTATCAGCTTCTACTGTATTCATTTTGCTGTATTTCATTTTGCTCGTTGCATGTTGCCCAACGAGTCCTCAAGCTCACTAAGTTCCCAAAGATGGCCTCCAACTAGTGATCTTCCTGCCTCTTTGGGGGGGGGTAGGCATATATATGTTTGAGAGAGAGAAAGAGAGAGAGATTGACTATGAATTACAAAAGTTTTCCGGAGGATAACTGGAAAATCACCTTATGAAAGTATATAAGTGAATGACATTATCTACAGGTAGAACATTTCCATTTCCAGAAACACTGGAGACCCAGGGAGGACTTCTTGAGATGATTAACATTCCACATGCCCACTCTGACAGAACAATGTTGGACATAGTTTAGATAAGCCAGCTCCTCTGGATATTCCCAGACAAGTCCACAAATACATGAAGTCTTGCTAGGGTAGTTTAACCTCAGCATTCCACCAATCTACCCCCTTGTTTATGTATGAGCCTCTTGGGATGCTCAGTTAGTAATGAACACTGTATCTTATCCATCTCCCTTTCCAAGGGGAGAGTATTGCACTGAAAAGGTAATGTGAGATTATAATACAGCTACTTGATCCACATCCCAACTCAACTACTCAGAATTATGAACTTGAATGAATATTGAAGTCTCCGAGTTTCTTCTTGTAAATCAAAGATTTTAACAAATACATATTTTATGCAATCCTCTTGTGAGGGTCAAATTCATTAGTATATGTAAATTCTCTGCTGTTGAAATGAAGAATTGAACATGAACTGAATGAGGCACTTCCCAATCCCAGAGCTATAGAAATTCACCTGCCAGGGGCTTGAGAGATAGCTCAGTGGTCAGGAGCATTGGCTGCTTTTCCAGTGAACCTGGGTCCAATTTCTAGCACCGTAATGCTAGCTAATAACCATCTGTAATTCTAGTTCCAGGAGTCCTGATGCCATCTTCTGGCCTCTACAGGCAATGCATGTGCATGGTACACAGATATATGTGTAAGCAAAACACTCATAGACAAAATAAAAAATGAGTGCACTGTTTTTTAAGGGTATACTTTAAAATCCCTCATAGATGAAGGAAGATTTGTAAGGATACATCTTATTTGTATACAAGTTATCTATAGACAAGGATACAAGTTATCTGGTGGGTCAAGTTTTTAGTCTGGCCTTGAAAGCTACTGCAGTTAAGAACACAAAAGGACAAGAGCACTCGAATAAGTCACAACACAAACACAGATTTAGAGATGACAATATATTTGGGTCTCATTCCTGATGGAATAAAGTCATCAGCTTGTGGTAGCAACCAAAACAAACAAAAAACTGTAGAACTTTAGAATGAAGTAGGTTTTGGAGTTTCTTCGCAACTGGGCTCAGAGTTGGTATTTGAAACAGAGAGGTCCCTAATGCTCCATGAATGACATCTTTTAATTAGAATAATCTAGCAGCACTGCAGATGTGAGCTGGATGAGTAGCGTCTGCTATCATTAAGCTTATTGAATTGATTCATGTCTGCAGTGCCTTGAATCTGACCTCGTGTGTGTGATCCTGGTGGGGCTTAAGAAGGCTCCGTTCAATTTTGAAAGGAACTAAGCCTTCCAGAGTGGGGGGAATCTTAATGCTAGGAATTGTTGCACAAAGTGCTACTTTGTTTCCCTACCAGTCCCTTCCCTAGTCTATCATTCCGAATGCTTGCTGTGTTCCTAAGCTGCTTAGCATTTCCTTATTTCCTGTAAAGCACCATCCCCTTCACCCCTCCTCATCTAGACTTTGTCATTTTTCCCTGTTAATCTAGAACTGAGAATGTACTTAGCGGGTACTCTGATTGTTAATTGGAACGTCCACTGTTGAAGCATGTAAGGTGGTATTGTAATCATACCCTAGTCCTTTCCATATCTGAAACTGAAAGTGTCTGTTCAAGCCTTGATCTTAGCGATTAGTTAAGTGATATGTAGCTGGTTGTCTGAGGACAGGCTCAAACTCTTAATCATCTCTGTTCAGGTCTGGATGGGAGTCTTCTTGAGCAATGGTACCTGTAATTAGTGTTCAGTTGCTAGAAATGTCTTCAGAAGCCATGGTTATCAAAGTGGGGTCCCTGAACAACAGCATCAGCAGAATTTGGGAGCCTGGGAGAAAAGCCTAATGTTAGACCCCTAATCCAGAGTAGTGAATCAGGAACTGGAGCCAAGGCCTATGAAGGCCAGAGTCTGACAACCGGAGGTCTGGAAGAAATAGCCTTATGGAGTTGGGCAGCCATAGGCAGGAGATAGAAAAACAGAATTTGGGGATATGAGAAGTGTGGAGGGTTAGGAGAAATGTCAGCACTTCCTGCTTCGAGATGACACAAGATTCCAAAGAGTGGCCTTTAGAAGGAAAACCCTTGCCTTGTGCTTTGACAAGTTCCAAAGCCAAGTTCAGAAAGTTCTACCTATCGAATCATCATACTGAAGCCTATTTACAGGAAAATGTATTGTGTAGGATATGTAGAAAGGGATCCATTTTCCATACAGAGTGACTTATTTCCTTTGGAGACAACTGCATGCTAAGCAAATGCTTTCAAGAAGTTCATTTTCAGCTATGCCCTGTATTGCACATGTCTCAACAGAAGGAACTTCTTAGTGGGGATCTTTGGAAAGATCCTCGAGCTTAGATTCCTGGTCAAGACATTAAATGTCCCCAAGGCTTCAGTATCACACCCAATCTGTATAGACTGTGGGAGCCTAGGAATGAAAATTCCATTGGATATAAGGATTACATGCTCTACTTACCTAGTTATTCATTAACTAGGAATGGATTAGGGTTGGCCAGATTGCTGCTGTCAGAGTTAGAACTGGTGTCTTTCTATTCTTAACTCCTCCACCCATGTTTGGCATTGCATGTTCACCCAAAGCCTTTTCTGATGTGGGCATGCCTCATCAGAATGGCAATCTAAATTTAAGAATGTGACTCAGAATCATTTTCTTTTGTAGTTTTAAATAGCAGCCCCATTTCTCTGCTGCCATCTGCGGATGTAGACAAGGAAACCCTGGCGCTTTACACAAGACCGAAGAGGCGCTTCCATTTCGGTTCCCTCGTGCAATGAGTAATAATCGCTAAGAGAAAGTCTCTTGGGGAGAAAAATAAATCCTATAGGCCAACCTTTTGGCTGTTAAGTTATGTATTATCTTTTGAAAAGATCAGTAAACTCCATGGGTTGTTTCCATTTGGGGAATGAAATAATGGGGCTTTGGATCTTCACTTTGTGGTCTCTGATTGTGCGAGAACATGAACTATAGGCACTCAGAGGATTTATCTCAGAAGGGATCCTGATAAATAGTTACCTTGCTACTTGAAACACAGTGCAGGGTGTTGTTCTGGGCAATCCCATGGCAGGGGGGATGTTGCTAAAAGAGATATAAAATGTGTCACCAGAATGCTCCCGTTCCACCTGATTTCCCAGAGACTCAGTTCAATTTCTGACTCAGAAGTTCCCACTTCTTGCCCTTTACCTCAACCTTGTCCTTAGCTCAGGATGTATTTCTGTTACCTTGCACCTCAGCCAGAAGAACAGCCACTCAAAGCAGCAGAAAAGCTTCTGTTTTATTGTTTTAGCTCAAAGTGTAGAGCTCAGTGAATAGTAAGGAGGTGATGGTTAAGTCAGTTTTAAATTTTGAGCAGCCAGTGACAAGGTCTATTATGTTTTCTGAATAACTTTCTATAAGTGGGGGTAGAGTGTTGAGATATGGTTCTCAACATGGCATCTTTTAGAGTAAAGTCTTCTCATTGTTGCACTTAAACACTGTATGATATGGAAAGCACCAGAACAAAAGAACTGACCAGAAAATCAAGGAACAATGGGGAAGAGTTGCTGTGGCCTGATGGTTAATACTTCCTTGAATATCTCTTCCCATTTATAATGAACAAAAGTAACTGCAGTGACACTTAAATGTTATCTCTCTAATACAGTCCAGAAAAATGTTTTCCAAGAAATTCCTAAATTAATCCACAAACTCATGGAATTAATAGGCACTAGAGAATTCACGAGATTCCCCAAATGCCACAAATATCTCCTTCCATGACTATTGGGAAGGCAATACTGAGCTTATTTCTTGGCTTTAATGAGTTAATTATGGATTTTCCTTTGTGAACTTGAACCCAAGGCCTTCCTTTGGTTCCCTTGACTGTGTGTACAACAAATTAGGTGACTACGTACTTTCAATGTAGAAGCTAAATTCCTGCTAGCACAGTGGAGCACATGAGTGCAATGCTTATCTACAAATCTCTTGCATCTTCACTCACTTGTTCTCTTGCACACACACACACACACACACACACACACACACACACACCCCTCTTAATTTTCAATAGTATATCCTGCCAGTGGCTCTCTCGCCACAGAGATACATGCCAACTTAAGGTCCCCGGGATCTGTAGCAGATCTTTCCTGTCACCCTTCATGCATATTTTAGGAACACACTGTACTCTTGTTCTTGATAATACCACACCATAGCTTAAGAATTGTAAACATGTCCCTTGTTAACTACAGGCCCTAGTTTTCATTTAAGTTCCTGCTTGGGAGGGACAAATAAAGAACACTAGTAGGCTACTTCGTGTAAGCTTTTCTTCCTGCCTCTTTTCAGCACTGGACTAACCAGATTCCATTCTGTCTCCCCTCTCATTTTTCTTGCCTTAGTGAGAACTCGGCAGTTGTCATTTCTTTTGTAAAACAACCATTTTCTATAGCTTTTGTTCAGTCTGCTTACTTTGTAATTGCAAGAATAGGCTACTCTGCCTTTGTGTGTGGAGGGTTACCACATATCAGTGGTTTGGAACATGACCAGGGGCATGTTTGGTTTGTAATCCCAATGAAGAATGGGGAAAGCCAGTGCATGTCACATGACTGGAGGTTCCCATAGATTGACGTACCTCAGAGAGGGCCCTGCATTCCCAGGCTGCACCAATTCCTGCCTGTTGAACAGCCTAGCATTGCCCTGATTGAAGTACAACTATACTAACTGGTATCTTATGCAATGATTTCTAAAGTTGCGATGCTGCTCAGAAATCTTTCCTGATGCATCTCTGCACCTCCCTCACTGCTGGTCGGGGAGGTCCAGCTTGCTTCCCATCTGAAGAAGAATCGGGGGTCCCTCCATTCTCCCTCCCTTTTCCTCATCTCACTGTCTTCTTATTCCCGTCCTGGACGCTTCCCTTTGCTTACAGACGGCAGTCTACTGAAATTTCTCTTAGAGTTTTGAGATGTCTGTGAGACTTTGGTGCTTCCCACCTGCCCGAACCTTCGGCACTGTTCACACGGTGATGTTCTGATCAGTTTGCTGTGGGAAATCTCATGGGAGCCTTGTACCAGTTTGTATAGTAGTACCCTTTGGAACTACCAACTCTTGAACAAAATAGAAGTGTGCTGGGGGTGCACATTGGCTGCTTGGCGCACACACAACAAAGCCCATTAACCTGCATGCCAACTACAACAACAAACAAAATTAACCCTTAGAGTACTGCTTCCATACATTAGTTTAATGGTCTTGAATTTTATTGTTGAACATTGCTTCCTTCCCCAGTGCAGAGTACCACACAAGAAGTCCATGCTTAGACTAGCTAGAACGGTAACCAGGAGCCTCTCCTCTAGAGCTTTCCTGAGATGCTCCTGGGTCCTTTAAAAATCTGCTAATAGCTTTTCTAAGATCCAGACGTAGCTGCTGGAAAATGGGCTCCATTTCTAATGGGCTGGAGGGCATAGGATCTGATGTTTTGGCCTTGTGATAAGTCCTTTTAATTGAAGAAATCAGTTCTTTAAGGGTTAATGTGAAATCAAGGAATTTGGTAGTCCTTCCTGCTTGTCCTTCCTCCAAGGAGTCTGCATGACCTTCTTTTGAGTCTTAGATCAACTGTTGAATGATGATTAAAAAAATAATATCTAAAATTGCCACCACCACCCCCCAACAAATAAAAGAAGAAAACTCTGAATGGTTGAACAGAAACCCCTTTGGCAGTGCTTGCTTGATGGTCACAAGGGGTAGAAAGACCAAATGTATTCAATGAACATTCATTTTGTCCTCTACCCCACCCACCGTTTCTCAGCATTGTGGAAGCTGTGACAGTGTTTTCTTTGTCTTTTATTTACGTCTTGCTTTTTCTTCTTCCCATCTAATAGCCCAATAGAATCCTGCCAGAATTTCTACAAAGATTTCACATTACAGATCGACATGGCTTTCAACGTGTTCTTCCTTCTCTACTTTGGCTTGCGGGTAAGTTTGGCAGCATCTCCCAGGAGTAACACGGTGGGGTATGAGAATCTGAAACTCCAGGATAACATGCCACCCAGGACTGCTCTCCCAGGCAAGGAGACGCCTGAGGTCCCCATGGTGGGCTGCGCACCTGCTTTCTGGTCTTGGGTCTGTGGGAAAGCTAAACATTTTCTGTAATAGGTGTTTATTTTAGTTCAAGGAAAGGGCCTGAAACAATGACACCTTCACTGTCTCAGTGATTCTAAGTTTCTAACATATTCAAACATGGATGTGTTTTTCTATAAAAAGGTAAATTGAACAAAAGTATCTTAAGCGCATCAATTTATCTTTAGCAGTGTTGAAATCGCCACTATCAGAGCCAACCAGGGGTGAAGGTTGGTGGGATGCGGGGGCCCATACTAGATGGTACTCAGGAGTTTTGTATGAAGTGGGAATTGAAGACATGTGCATGAATTCGATTTACCTTAGAAAGATCCAGAGAAGTGAGTTTCCTCCTCCTCCTCCATGAGGCTGCCAGGAACCACAGGAAATTATATTGTCTGATCATTCTCCAAGGCCTATGTGGCATATAGTCACTTTCTAAAAAAGGTTATGCGTTCACCCAAACAAGCTAGCGATTGGCATACAGGATAATATGAGAAGAACAGAATGTCATCCTCCAGACCCCACAGAAACCCAACATTGGTCCTTTGACAAAAGGTCATATATTAAATGCCAGCAGCAAGCCTCTCATTTTCTTTCTGTCTTATTTCTCTTCCCCCAGTTTATTGCAGCCAACGATAAGCTCTGGTTCTGGCTGGAAGTGAATTCTGTGGTAGATTTCTTCACAGTGCCTCCCGTGTTTGTGTCTGTGTACTTAAACAGAAGTTGGCTTGGTAAGTCAGTCTATTTTGCCTTCTCATTGGCCCTTAAGGTAGGATGGATGAAGGATTTTAGAACTGGATGGTGACAGCCCAGAAGGATGGGCTGAGCTAGTGCTTCATATGGTTTTATCACTGTTGAAGTCCCATAGTCAGCACCGTAAGAGCCGGGACTTCTGTGGTTCGTAGTTCTGTCAGTTGTCACTCTGCCAGTGAGAAACCATGGGAACAAGGCCAGTCTTCAGAGTACCAGGTTCTGATAAGACCTGCCTGCTAGAGTTGGTTCTGTCTCCTGGTGGGGTCTATTTATAGTTGCAAACTCTGGGGTGAGGCAGAACAAGATGAAACATCTCAAGTCACTTTGGTATCACAGGCTACACAACTCCCTCTCTGGGTGGGCGGACATTCCTAGGTGCTAAGTTCAGCAGGTTACTCCAGAATCAAGACTAGGACAGGAAAATGGTCACAAAAACTAACTAGCTCCAAGAATGCTTAGACTGACAGTTCCTCATTCCTCTTTGATGCTGTGTGTATTTTTAATCAACATAACAATATTTCTGCTCCTATGATGTTGACTGAGGAACAGGCCAAAACAGAATTTGAGAAACTTATTTTAGAATTTTCTTTGTCTTTGCTTTCAGACGTTTTTATTTGTTTCTTTGGTTGGTTGGTTTTGGTTTTTGTGTTTTGTTGTTTTGTTTTTTTAATGGTCATGGGGGATAAGACTTCATATATTTCACAAATAACATATGCATGTTTTAACCACTGAAAACTTTGAAATACCAACAAAGAAAACAGCAGGCATCTTTTCTCCTTTCGTCCTTCCTGGACCCACCCCGCACCCTGGATACCTAGTGTTAACAAACTACACACCTTTCTGCAAGCTCATCCTACACCACACATAAACAAATGGATGTACATTTATAGTCACACATTGGAGGGATGATGATATTCCCATAAGAAATTCTTTCAAATACCTATATTCCACTGCAATTTAGCTCTTAGAGGAACACATGGTAGACATCCCTTCAGCTCTGGGATAAGGGAAATGTCATAGCCATTTGGGTAAAATTCCATTTTCTGCTTGTTTTATAGTGGAACTATAGGACCTAATGGATCACCTGGATGCTTTCTTTGCTACTCTGAACAGTATTTTCATAAACACTGTCAAGCATATATTTGTGAAATTCTATTTCTATTGATATTTCCATATTACCAGAAGAGGAAATGCCAAATAAAAGAGCATGAATAATTTATTTTGTAGACATTGTTAGATAATGTTCTAAAAATATTGTGTGGAGAAGTGCTTGCATCGTGCAAGGCACTGGGTCACCACAGTGCTCGCCCACACACTCTTCAATGTACGTGTGTAAAGAAAGGCACCTGCATGTGTGGATATCCTTAATTAGAGCCCCAGCACCCAGGCTTCTCATTCCAATCATATTCACTTATTGCCGAGTGGAAAAGTTCTCTTCCTGGCTCTGAGATGTGCTTGCTGAGAATGGCTTTCTTGTCAGTATGCCAAGTTCACAAAAGGCACATGCAGATCTGAGGTGTGTCCTGAGTGTGGCCATGTGCTGGCGTTTCCAGCAGTCTCAGCTGAGCTGTTGACTGTCTTTGTGACCTGGGCTCTCTGTTTCTTCACTTGGCCTGGGAAGGACATAGACAGAGAGTCCTGCCTTACAGTTCTGGGAAGGGCAGGAAACTAGGGACTTAGGAAACCTGTAAATGATGCCATCTGGTGAGAAGTACCAATGTTGGAACTGAAAACACAACACTGGCCTGCTGGACTATGAAATCATAATAATAATAGTAATAATCACAACAATAAAAAGAACCTGTCCACCCTTATAGAAGAAAACATCTTTAATGAAATGCTTTTGCTTCTTAGTAACTGCCCTTGGGTGAAATCCCAAACCTTCCTGCCTGTTGTAGAGGAGTCCTTCAGACTCAAGTCAGCTCCAGGAGGTTCCTCTGTCTGACTTAATACATAGAATATTTCTCTGGGAAACAACCATTGAGCTCATGAGTCACCATGGAAACAAGTGAGCATTCTCAGGAAACAGGACCATTTAAAGCAGGAAAAGGACCATTAGGTGTAAACATTTCGGGCAGCTTTGTCCTCATCCTGCAAAGGGGAGGAATACTGCCTTCACTGGCTGGGATTTGAGATAAAGTACAAGATATAAGTCTACCCCAATGCTACACACCCTTTGGAGTGTGGGGACAGGTGATATTGCTGGCACTATGGTGATTAAAAAACAGAGGTAACACCACAGCCTGTATCTTTTTCAGTGCCCAACCCATACCATGTTGCAATTCTTATCCTTGGTATAGGCTTACGTATTGTATAATAAAGCGTATATGGTTGCATATGTCATGTTGCACACTCAACAGTACAATCAACATAATGGCAATGGGTATTCAGAGGCTTCTGTGTGGGTCCTACTGCCCCTCAGCTCCATCCGCACTCCATCTTCAGAGCAAACCTATGAGGTCGGCATTGTTAACTACTCCATGTATGCAGATCAGGCACCTGAAGCTCAGAGATGCTGACTTGTCCGGGTTCACACAGCCTGGAAGTGTGGGGTGAGCAATTTACCCCAGTCTGACTATTTGATGTCTACACTCTTTCTCTGATCTTGGGGGCTTCTTTAACATTGGAAGACTGAGCGTTTTGAGGAGTGAGTTGGGAAAGGCTGTGTCTCCTCTGCCACTTGGTTGGCACCCCTACATCACTACCCTACTCATCCTGCGACACCTCAGTTGAGGCAGGAAGGGAGGGGGAGAGCTGATCTAAGCGGATGCATTCCCATCTCTCCTCTTTCACAATCCTCCTTGCCCACCCACCTCCAGTTTCTAGAAATGCCATGAGAACCAGAGAGGCACACAGAAGTGGCGTGGTATCTCCAGAGGACCAAGGGGCTTCCAAATAGATCAGAATCCATCCCTCTGTTCTGTCCCAGCTCAACTGGCTTTTCCTCAGCTACTTTATGCAAGATCGCCTTATCTGACCCCATCCTGCTTTCTCAGTATTGTCTAATGTAAAAGGAAAAGGATGAGAACAATGGCAGCCCCTTCACTGGGGTTACAGCAGGGCTTCGATGGGGCAATGTGCCAGTGTACGTTACATTCCAAGAACGTTGTGCAAGCTTTGTTAGCAGGGCAGTAGCCATCCTGGCCTCACTCTCTGCACAAAAGGAACAGACAGAGCAGAATGGGACCCCACAAAAGGCATCAGGGTGGAAGGCGTCTATGTCTGCAGATGGCAAGGAACAGCTTATTTTAATTCCTGTTCCCACAATATGGGCCCTTTCATTGTTTTCCTTACAAAAATCCTTCCCCTGACCACTAAAAATATGTGTGCCTTGAAATGAGAGGTGGATCTTATTTTGAGACATGAACAACATGTTCTGGAGAACTCATCTGTCTGTTCCTTTCGGAACTACCCCAGGGGAGGTCAGCTGTGCTCTCTTTGTGTGTAGATGTTTGTGTGGAGGGTCGTCTCCTGTGGTTAGAGGATACCATAGAAGAAACTCACTGATGTACTAATGCACCTTCTGTTATCTTGATGCTGGAGCTGAATGAAACCCAAGGTCTTACTTGTGTTAGATAAATGCTTTCCCACTGAGTCAGTTATACATCTGCCTCACCCATTTTTTTAAAAATGTTTTATTATTTATTATGTGTACAGTGTTCTGCCTGCATGTACACCTGCAGGCCAG
>LOJH01016979.1:714-16696 GCA_001685095.1 Ellobius talpinus
GTAGACCAGGCTGGCCTCGAACTCACAGAGATCTGCCTGCCTCTGCTTCCCGAGCACCACCATCACCCAGCTATTTTTAGTTTCTTGAAAAACAGATTTCCAAGATGGTGCTGCATGCCTTTAATCCCAGCATTGAGAGGCCAGGCCGAGGCAGGTGGGTCTCTGTGAGGTCAAGACAGGTTTGTTCTTCATAGCAAGCGCCAGTCATTTCAAGCTCAGGACGTCATAGTGAGATCTAATCTCCTCCCTATCTAGGTAGAGCATAGATGGCAGGGATTTCAGTTAACAACCTATTCCCTAGAGTCTTCTAAGGGGGGTTGTCATTTTGGTAAGGCCAGATGAACCTAACAGTCCTAACCTCAAACCACACATGCCTTCATCACAGCCACTGTATCCTGCAAGCACTGCCCTGGAAGAGCAGGTTGTATTTACTTTAACTGTTTAGCCCCCCCATTATCATTCTATTAGAACAGGATTTTCCAACCTCAGCATTGCTAACATGCTGCTCTGTTGGACACTGTTTGGACATTATGGGATGTTCAGCATCATCTTAAGGCTCTCATTTCTTGGTGTCCCTAGTATCCTGTCCATCGTGACGACTAAAGATATAATTATTGCCAAATGCCCCAGGGAAAGTGGGCAAGTTGCCCCATGTTGAGAACCACTGAATTGGACTGTATCCAGGAGCTGTCTTTGTTTGACTTATTATGTTGGTCACATTTTTACTGGGGATGTCTTGCCAGGACCACATTAAAAGGCAGCTGTCGTTCAGCTTCAGTAATGAGTGAGTTGTCAGAACGCCATGAATCATTATGGATTGCTCTTACGTTTCTGCTAGTTTTCATAAATATGTTCCAGGCCCTCACGCTGGAGGCAACCCCCGAGAGATCAGTCTCCTTCTGCATGCTATGACCAGGCTCACATAATTTGTAATCAGATGTCAGTTTGATTTTTAGAACACTGTAGAGTTATTTTATTTTTAATTATGTGTCTTTGTGTGTATGGGGAATCTGGGTGCCCACAGAAACATTGTATCCTCTGGAACTGGTGTTACAGGGGATTTTGAGCCCCGATAGGTGCCAGAAACTAAACTCTGGTTTTCCACAAGAATACTACAGGCTCTTGGCCAGTGAGCCCTTAGTTTATTTTGTTTTGCTTTCTTTCTTTTTTTCCACCTGAGGCAGAGTCTCATTATGTAGCTCTGGCTGCTCTGGAACTATGTGTAGACCAGGCTGGCCTGAATTCACAAAAATTGATCTGCCTCTGCCTCTTTAGTGCTGGGGTTAAAGGTGTAACTACACCTGGCCGATAGTTTGATTTTTAAAAACTAGTTGGGGATAGGTCTGATCTGCTAAGCGGTTAAGCCTGGTACAAATTACTAATGTCCTTTTGAATGGCTGCCTCTGAGCCAGCGGTGGCTGTGTCCACCTGGAATCCAGCAGGTAGACTGCCAAGACCAAAGGCCAGCCCAGTTACATACTGAAGCCTTAAAAGGCTTTTCCTGCTCTGCTTTCTCCTGTTCTGATCCTTGTTTGTCCAGTAAGGACTGGGAGATGCAGAGATAAAGTTCTGGTCAGAGCTCACCTGCCAACAGAGTGCACTCTTTCCAGGAAACCTGCTGCTGAATTACATGCTCTCACTATCCAAGGCTTCTCAAGTTTCCTACTGGCTTTGCAAAGAGAAGCTGGGGAAGAGAGAAGGGAGAGAGAGATAGGAGATGAATAATGGCTATATAATTAATTATAACTTTGTTACATGGAAATTAAAGTACTATATTTTTAACTGATGACTCAGAAAAGCCAAAATAACAAGTAATGAAAACAGAAATTCCATGTTCTACTTTTTGTTGTTGTTGTTGTTTTTCGAGACAGGGTTTCTCTGTGGCTTTGGAGCCTGTNTGCCTCTGCCTCCTGAGTGCTGGGATTAAAGGCATGCGCCACCACCGCCCAGCTAAGAGTTTAAATTTTCAAATAAACACAAATTTTCTTGAGTTCTCCAAATCAAGATGAGCAACTTGACTCATGAGCCCCAATTTAAGTGCTTTGGATTCTCTGGAAGCTCCTTCGCTCTCAGACTTCTGAGATCTCAGAAAGTTGTGGACAAACGAGGACAGGGCCGAGTCTTTGAACTGCTCCTTTCTAAGACTTGGCTTCTGGGAACGCACAGACCAACCTGAGTGTACATGCATGTCATGTCGTGTTCTCAGCTCTACTTTCTTTTTTGCTTTTTTGGTTTTTCAAGACAGGGTTTCTCTGTGTAACAGCCGTAGATGTCCTGAACTAGCTCTTCTAAGCCAGGCTGGCCTCAAACTCATGAGCTCCACCTGCCTCTGCCTTCCGAGCGCTGGGATTAAAGGAGTGCGGCACCACAGCCTGGCGGTTCTACTCTTTAGTTTTAGTTCTTTGTGTAACGTTCTTCTGAGGGTTAGAACTAGTCTATTGTTTTAATAAGGGTCAGATAGCAAACATTTTAGGCTTTATAGGTCATAGCAACTGTCTTACATGTGTGTGTACATATACATACAAGTTTGTAAGGTTAAAATTTTTAAAGTAAAAATTGTATTTTACATGTATGGGTGTTTTATCTCCCTGTGAACCATGCATGTGCTTGGTACCTACAGTGGATAGAAGAGGACATCGAATCCCCTAGGACAGGAGTTGCAGACGATTGTGAGCTGTCATGTGGGTGCTGGGAACTGAACCTGAGTCGTTTGGAAGAGCCTGAACATTAAAATGTTGAAGCCATTTTAGTTTGAGGATCATTATGAAGCCAGCGTCTGGCTACATTGGTTTACCTATGAGCCCTAAATAAACCATTCCAAATGGACTCTAAGTAGACCAGTTGGAATTGGAGGGGCAACGTCACTCCTCTGGACTGCAGAAGACAAACCGAAAACAACTAAAACTAGTTTAACAGTGGTAAAAGTTTCTCTCCAAGTCTGTCAGATCATAATCTGCAAGGCGATCTTGACTCTGTTAATTTTAGCCACAAAAAAACTGAATATGGGAAACAGTCCCTAGGCAGCAAATATTTAAATAAACACTAAGAAGCTAGGAGGGGTGTTACACATTTGTCTATTCTATAGGCCTTGCTCTTGGGAGTTAGAGGCAGGAAGATCAGGAATTCAAGGCCAGCCTAAGTTTTCACAGAATGAAAAAAATAAAACAAACCAGGTATGGTAAAGCCTACCTCTCTTTATCCTAGTACGCAGGAGGCAGAGGCAGTGGATCCTGATTTTGAGGCTACTCGGCTATACAGGGAGACCCTGTCTAACAAAAGAAAACAAATTCCAAAAATAAAACCCACAAAGAAACAAGGCCAATTTATTTGACAGTGATTCCTGAGGTAGTGTGGAAAATGGTAGGCAGGTCATGATGTCCTCTCTGGCCTGGGCTCCCCCTGCACTGGTCTCTGCAGGACAAGGGAGCTCTCAGAGTGCCAGGCCTACGGGAGCGCAGGAGGAGGAAACCCAGATCCCAGCTTCCACAAAATGCTCCAGTGATCCCACAAACGACAGAACTTTATTTCAGTAAAAACGCCCGCCCTCTTTGCACACGGCCCCTCTGACAGCAGGAAGCAGCCCTGGGGAGGCGCCGCGGGCGGTCATTTAGTAGTCTTTGGCAGCTTTAAGCTCTTCCACCGTCGCAATAGCACTCGGTGCTTGTCGCTTTCCGTCTTCTCGTCATAGACGGCTTTCAGGAGAATCCGCATCACCACTTCTGTCCCAGTCTCTTTGTTCTCTCCAACGAGGAGATCCAACGTATCTCCCACCTTCACCTGTGAAGAGAAGGGAGCCCGCCTTTACTCCAATTCAAACAGTCCTGCTTCAATTTCATGTGCACCGGTGTTTTCCCTGTGTGTTTGTCTGAGTTAAGGTGTCAAGAACTGAGCTAGCCTTTAATCCCAGCACTTGGGAGGCAGAGGCAGATGGATCTCTGTGAGTTCAAAGCCAGACTGGTCTACAGAGTTCCAGGACAGCTAGGGCTACACAGAGAAACCCTGTCTCAGAAAAAAAAAAAATCCTGTAACTGAGTTGCAGATAATTATGAGCTGCCACATGAATGCCAAGAATTGACCCTGGGTCCTCTGGAAGTGCAGTCAGTGCTCTTAACCACTGAGCCATCTCTCCAGCCCTTCCCCAACTTTGTTTTAATGTGGTGGTTGTCCACAGGAAGAACAAGTGAGAAGAGCCCTGACTTCTCTGACACTGTCACCCTAGGTCTAAATTGCATTGTGGGTAGGCATGAGGAAGCCTCAAGCATGGGGCTGGATCCAGGCAGTACTTTGCTCTGAGATGACTGGCAGGTGGATGACAGAGGTTGAAAAGCCCATCAGTCAGGATGAAGAAGAATGGACCTGCCTCTCTGAGGAACACTGTAAAACACAGAAAATGAATGTACAAAGAAAGTACCAGATGAACCAGGAAGAATACTGGCACTGATTTCTAACCTAGGTAACCTTCCTAAAATGGGGATGGGACAGTTTGTTACACATCTGTCACCAAGGAGCAATGGTTGGCTGCCTCGCGAGCATTACTCAGGGATGGAGGGCAGCGTTGGCCCACAAAGAGGACCGCACAGAAAGAGCAAGAGTTGGCTAGAGGGGCTGAGGCCAAACTAATCTTACCAGAGGACTTGTGACTAGAGCTTGTCAACCCACACTCTGGAGCAGCCATGTTATCTCCAGGGACCAGTAGCAAGGGCTTAGACTGTGTTGAACACAAGGGAAACACCTGGCAGATAGGTAGGGGTCCAAACAGCTGAGAACATTAGAGAATCTGACCAGGAACTCAAGAGGGGCTTAACATAACCTGGCCACCCACTGCTGTTCTGCCAAATATAAGCCAGGACCAACAACTGCTTCTCTTGGCTTAAAGCAACTCATATGTGGGCCACTGCCTCTACTGAAGCGCCTGGGGAGCTGGCTCAGTGGTTAACAGTGCTCAATACTCTTGCCACCTTGAACTGCATTTCCAGGGGACCTGACACCCTTGTCTGGCCTCCATGGTACCAGGCATACACGTAGCATACAGACATACATGTAGGCAAAATACCCATTCACATAAGATAAAAATTTAAAAAATCTTTAAAAAGTAAGTATAACAAAACAAACAAGAAACCAAGCCTCCTCTCCCATAAAGAAACAAATACAAAGCTTAGAAAATGGCCTATTAAAACTTAAATGTTTTCTGATTTATTTTATGTGTGGGTATTTTGCCTGCATGTCCGTGTGCCATGTGCATGCCTGGTGCCCTTGGAAGTCAGACATGGGATCCCCTTAGAATTGGAGTCACAGGAAGTTGTGAGCCACCATGTAATGCAGGTGCTGGGAATTGAGCCCAGGTCCTCTGGAAGAGCAAGTGTTCTTAGTTGCTAAAGCCGTATCTCGAGCCCCCAACTTAGTTTTTGGAAACAGTTTCTCTATTTTGGGGGTGAAGCGCATGTGTACCAAGGCCTGTGTGGAGGTTGGAGGAGGAGGAAGAAGAAAAGCTCCATGAAAACACAAGGGTGAGTAGCTGGGAAGGAAAAGGAGGTGGGGGGCACGAGAGGATAATGGGGAGGGATATACGCTCAAAATATATCATGCATGCTTGAAAATGCCATAATGAAATATTATGAATAATTAATATGTACTAATAAAAGCATTTTTAAAAAGGAAAAAGGTGATGGTATTTCTTCCTTCTAGGGCTCAGATGTCTCCTCTTAGCCCACCCCACCCTGGGAGGCGAGTTAGGACAGCATCAGTCCCCATCCTGGGTTCCTCAAGCCACTGTCAGAGCAGGCTTGCACAGCCTGGTGCACTCTGGACCACCTAGTTTGCAGAACACAGAAAACCTGCTCGGTGGCAGGTGATGACTCGGGGGGAGCTGAGCTGCAGCGACAGGCAAGCTGGACCCTCAGGGCCTATAGCCAGGCACTGGTTCCATGGAGCAGGCTGGGGAAGCAGGCATGCTTTATTTAGTCCCATCTGAGGCCTGGTCCTCTCACACAAAGCAAAACTGGCTGGGATTAGTGGCTGTTTCAAATATCTACATTTCAAATCTCCCCTTAGCTGCAGTTTCTATGACTACCAGGCCTCCTAGTAACAAGGCAGCTGAGTGTTAATATTGGCCTCTGCCTTTCCTGACCCTCAGGAGGAATCTGGAAAGCAGCCAAAAGGACAGAACACCCAAGGCAGAATGAAGCCCAGTAATTAGGCTGTGGTTAACAATACCTCAAAGCCGGGGAAGAACAGACTATGGAGTTTGCAGGAGGCTCCAGCAGAGGGGTGTTCAGAAGGTAATGCAGCAGAGAAGGCAGTTGGGCTATAGTCAAGACAGCAGCAGAGGGGTGGAGAAGGGCCCATCTGGAGCACTGGCTTTTGGGCAGGTCACTGAACAATGGCTAACAAGGTTATCAGAGCTCTTTGGCCTTGACTAGGAGTTGAGACCAGAATGGAAGAAGCTGCCCTTCCTTCTGTGCATGGAGGCAGCAGTAAGGACTGCATGGTTTCCAGGGACAAGGACTGGAGGAGCCTCAAGGTTCACCAATGCAAACAGATGACACACTCAGCTCACTCTTCTACATCCCAGGGCAATGCAAGGGAGCAGATCCTGCCTAGCAGGCTTTGGGAATGTGAAAGAAAGAAAAATAAAACCCCCTCTTCCCTCACTACTAACAGGTTATGTTTCTAAGCATGACCTTGGGTTTTAAACTCCCATCCCCCCCAAGAGACAGGTTTCAGGTAGAAGGGGATGACCTTGAAGTTCTGACCCTTCTGCTTGATGGGGTCAAAGTTTATATGACATTGAAGGGTTGAACCCAGGGCTTCTTTACACGCTAGGCAACGATTCTATCAGCCAAGCTACATACAGCCTGAGTGCTGCTTTCTAGCTTTTAATTAAAGGTTTTCATATCTCCTTTACTGAGTTTTGCTAAGTGATATAATCTCATGGTTAAAAAGCAAGGTCAAACATTCTTTAATGCCAGCACTCAGGAGGCAGAGGCAGGCAGATCTACAGAGTGAGTTTCAGGTCAGCCCGGGCGACATAGTGAGACTCTGTCTCAATCAATCAAACACTCATTATTTATATTTCAGAGTGAGCGTAGGATGGCTTAGCACTTGCAGCAAGGCCTGATGACCTGAGTTTGATCCCTGAACCAACAAGAAGAATCCACTCCAAGTTGTCCTCCACCTCCACATCCAAACTGTGACATGCATGAACCCACATTCCCCACTCCCACAACTAAATACATGTTTTAAAAAGCCAGAAAAGAGAAGGTATGAAGAAAATGAATGCAGGAGAGCTGGAGAGTTGGCTCAGCAGCTAGGACCACTTGTTGCTCTTGCAGAACTATGGGTTTGGTTTCCAATACTCACACAGTGGCTCACACACAACCTTTGTTCTGGGAAATCTGACACTCTCTTCTGGCCTCTGTGGGCACCAGGCACATATATCATGCATATACATATATGCAGGCAAAACACATATATACATAAATCTAAAAAGCATTTAATTTTCGAAAGATAAAAAGCATGAAGAAAATGAATACGGGGCTGGTTTGGTTACCAGGGCTCTCAAGAGGCTCACTCATCTGCAACTTCAATTCCAGGGGACCTAATGACCGCCACAGGAACTGCATGCATATGCACACAAGCAAAATACACATACACAAAGAACAAGAGATTTAAAGCCTTAATACATTCCATAATAATCTATTCTAAGTACTAGTAATTTTTAATTAAGAATATATATAACATAGCTGTGTGTTGGTGGTGCATACCTTTAATCCTAGCACTCAGGAGGCAGGGGCAGGTGGATCTCTGAGAGCTCGAGGCCAGCCTGGTCTACAAAGTGAGTTCCAGGACAGTTAGGGCTGTTACATAGAGAAACTCCATCTCCAAAAACAAAAAATCATATGTAATATCTATTAACATGCATGCGTACATTGTTTTGTTGAGATGTAGTTTTGGCTATCCTAGAACTAGGCGAGAAGACTTAACTGGCTTAGTCTGTAGCGGTCTTCCTGATTCTGCTCTCCAGGGTGTGTGTCACCGTTGTGTATCGCTACACACACATTGTGCATATGCATGTATGAATATATTTTAGAGACAGGGTCTCACACAGCACAATCTGGCCTCTAACTCCTGATCCGTTCTCCATTTCCCATGTGCTGGTATACACATAACAAAGACTATTTTTAATAGAATTTTACTTTTACATATGTGTATCAGACAAACAGAGAGAGATCTGTTGTTCGAAAGCAGATACTGAAGTGCATTCTCTTATGAATCATTTTTGTTTGGTTTTATTTTAAAATAAGGTCTCAGTGTGCACCCCCTGACTTGACCTCTTTCAATTAACAGTATCAACATGAACTTGTCAGAATTACAGAACATCATTTTGCCAGCTGCCCTTCAGAGAGCAGAGCTCCAACAAGAACTGCTGAAGTGAACAGAATTGCCCACCTGCTCAGGCAGCACCTTCTCAGTCAGATCTTTCTTTGTAATCTACCTCCATGATTCCATTGGCTTATTCCAAATTCTTCTGACTCATAAGGTCACAAAAACTGAGGAGAGACAGTGGCCCGTAGACGATTCCCACCAGCGTGACCAGGACAGAAGACCTCAGAGAGGGCACCAAGGCCCAAGGGGGAATTGGGGACAGCACTGACTAGCAGGGCAACAGACAGGACCATGTGGCTGTCATTACAGGCTGAATGGCTCACCGTTCTGCTCTTCTTCCATAATTTTTCTCCATTCAGTCTGAGTTCACCTTTGTAGAATGCATCTTCTACTTTGCTATTAAAAAGAAAAAAAGACTTGAAACATAAATAAATTCAATGACCACACAGCTTTGAGGAAAACACCAGCTGTCAGTATCCACTCAGTGAGTCCCCACAAAACAAAAAAGCCCTGCATTTCCAGTGAAAACCAAGAGATGCCAAGTGAAAGTGGGCACCATCTACACACATCAACAGGGAGCCCAAAGGGCATTTCTGATGCCGAGAGGCCCCCTGCACACATAATTTGACTGCTGCACGGGGCCTTGCTGGCCATTTCAGAAGTGACCGCATGGCAGCAGCTCAGTGAGTCACAGTGGTCAGAATGAGTGGGTCCTTCCTGTCCTCGGCTTCCTGCTCTGCACGGGGAAAGAAAAACCAGGTGCCACACATACAGAGGTGCCATTAAGGAACCGCCTGTGTGCTCTGAGGTTGAGTAATTCCAATCTGGCAGCCACTCACTTCAGTCTGAATCTCTGGTGACAGACCAGACAACACACAGACACAAACAAAGCCTCCCTTCTGATGACCTGACTCAGAATGACTGACATCAGGGCTCAGCTCAATAAAAGCAATAGCCATTGCTCTCTTTCATGTTCCATGAATTTAAACAAAGTGAAACACACAATTAACTATTCCACAAAGACACACATTACATAAGGGATTTTTTTTTCCTGAGACAGGTAGCTGGCTGTCCTGGAACTTGCTCTGTGACCAGCCTGGCCTTGAACTCAGAGACTGCCTGTGTCTGTCTCCCAAGTGCTGGGATTAAAGGTGTGCAGAAATCTTGAGTTTGCATCTGTCACAATTCTTCCCTCGTATACACACCATCCATGACTGCTAAAGGAATGAACAAGCAGCGAGGGCGCCACCAGAACATAACATCAGCAGAGAGAATAACTATGCTAATGAAATCTCAAATTCCCACTTCTGTACACTGCATGTGACTCAGGGTTGACAACAGCTAAACTGCATGGGGTGCCTGCTACACACCAGGCCCAGCCACAGTGTCTACACAGATTTTAATCCTGTTGGCTCCTCCCTGCAGCCCTGCATTTGGAGGCTAAAGCAGGAGGATTTCAGCAAGGTTGAGGCTGTCAGGAACTAAATTGTAAGTTCTAGGCCAGCATGAGCTATTGAGTGATGATGTGGCTTTAAAAGGTGAAAGGGGGCCTGTGAGATGAAACTCAGAAGCTGGAACCCACAAAGCTGCAAGGACAGAACCAGCCTTACAAATGAGTCTTCTGGCTACGTGTGACAATACACGCACACCGCTGCCTGTCATTCAAACATTTCATAAACAATTTTAAAAAGGAACAACAACAACAACAAAATTCCTAACATGCTTAAGGTCACATACTAGTAGTTTGGTCCAAGAACCACTTTTTGGTTTTTTGTTTCTTGTTTTTTTTGAGCCAGGATTCCTCAGAGCAGCTCTGAGGTTGGTGTCGAACTCACAGAGATCACCCGTAGTACTTTAGTATGTAGCTTGGCTGCTTCCAACTCAGTGTCCTCACTTAGCCTCAGGTGCTCGGATCACAGGCCTGACCCAGCACTCTAGCTCAAGACGCTGTATCCTTTTGTGTGTGAGAGAGAATGCGTGCCACAATGAGTCTGTGGACGGTCAGGACACTCTTGGGAACCAGTCCTCTCCTGTCTCCTGGGATCAGGGGCTAGAGCTCATATGGGCAGACTATAGGCACACACCTTTACCCACTGAGCCATCTCACTGGCCAGAAACTTTTTTTAATTATTGTGTGTGTATATGTGAATGCTGTGGGCACATGTGTACCATGGTACATATGTGGAGATCTGTGGACAGCCTGTGGGAGTCAGCTTTTTCCTTATACTCTGTGGATCCCAGGGATTGAACTCAGGTCATCAGGCTAACAAGGACACTGACCCACTGAGCTAATACGCTAGCCCCAAAAACCGGTGTTCTTAACCATCACCTCCTACTCCTCCCACTGATTCTGGAATGTACTTCCTCATACTGTAGGATATGGGAAATCAGTGGGGTTTGTAGCTGTGCATCTCTAATAAAATTATTTCTTTCTCTTTTAGAAGTTGTTACTAGGGGCAGAGGCATGGTTCAGTAGCAGAACACTTGCCTACCATGTACGGGGATGTACTGTGAAGAAAAAAGAGAAACACGCCATTAAGTCAATGACTCAGAGCACACCAATTGTGTTATGATCGTGGAAACACAGCACATAGGATTTAAAGGTAGTCAAGTGGCTTCCTCGGGAGTCAGTCCTTTCATCTGTAAAGTGACTATGGAATAGGTTACCCTTCACATCTATGGTTATTATTCCCCATAGCAGAGGCCGCGTTATGGCATAACACTAACCAGATGGGTGATCCATCATACTCACTTTCTCCCAATATCAAGGCCTGTCTTCAGGATGACATCGTACCGGAAAGACTGGACCACTTTCTCCAGGTCTTTGTAGTCCTTGACTACGCCAGGGTCATCCTCAAGCTCTTCTTCATGCTCAGTCCTCTCAGGGTGATGGATCTCCTCATCGGAGTCCTCTTCATCTGCATCTTTTTGCAGAATCTTTCTAGTGGATTTTTTGGAGCTTATATTGCTTTTGAGTCGTATGGAAAATGGAAAAGTACATTTTGGAGCTACTAACAGCCCTGGGAGTCGCAGAGGGAAAATGCTATGGAAAAGTGTTTTATAATTTGATGTGTTTAACTTGGAACTAGAAAAATAGAAGTATCGATTCCAGGAAGCACAGAGTTTGTGTGGAGAGGTTCCTTGAAGCACACCCCAGAGTCCAAGCCAGGCGTCTGGCTTTCTTAGAGCACCAGTGAGCAGTCTGAGCCCAGTTAAAGCCATGCTGCGTGCGCCCTGAAATGGAGAACAGCTGAGCGTTACTTCCCAGGTGCAGTGCTGCTCAGCTGAGCTTAGCACACAAGCATGGACAACTAAGTTACCCGTGCCCAGTGCAAGGCCCATCGGTCCACTCGGGCTGAGGGCTCAGCACACTTGGGGTTTTAAAGACCATGCTTTGCTAATAAGAAAAAGGATTTCACAAGCTTAAATGCATGCATACATAAATGTGACCAACTCTGAAAAAAGTAAAACAGCCGTCACTGGCTCTTATCTCTACCTCAGTCCAAAATGGCAATCCTGTCTCCAGGAATCTCAGAATGAGACTGTAACTGAGAGCTGTTTCCTGTCTTATATTTCTCACTAGTGCTGGGATTAAGGGTGTGCACCACTACTGCCTGGTTTCTATGAAAAGCTAGTGTGGCTACTGGGATTAAAAGTGTGTGTCAGGGGCTGGAGAGGTGGCTCAGCGGCTAAGAGCACTGCCTGCTCTTCCTAAAGGTCCTGAGTTCAATTCCCAGCAACCACNCTACCTCAGTCCAAAATGGCAATCCTGTCTCCAGGAATCTCAGAATGAGACTGTAACTGAGAGCTGTTTCCTGTCTTATATTTCTCACTAGTGCTGGGATTAAGGGTGTGCACCACTACTGCCTGGTTTCTATGAAAAGCTAGTGTGGCTACTGGGATTAAAAGTGTGTGTCAGGGGCTGGAGAGGTGGCTCAGCGGCTAAGAGCACTGCCTGCTCTTCCTAAAGGTCCTGAGTTCAATTCCCAGCAACCACAAGGTGGCTCACAACCATCTTTAATGAGGTCTGGTGCCCTCTTCTGGCCTGCAGCCACATATGCAGACAGAATACTGAAAACACATAATAAATACATAATAAATAAATAAATCTTTTTTTTTTAAAAAAGTAAAAGTGTGTGTCATTGCTGCCTGGTCTGTAAGGCTGGCCAGTGTGGCTGCCTTACTTTTCTGATCCTCAGGCAAGCTTTATTTATTAAAATACAAATGAAAGGCCACTACAGAACTCTTAGTCAGGAAGTCTCACATTTCAAGTCTGAGACGGCTTCTGTATCTCAAGGCTATACTTCAGGACTGATTTCTTTGATAATGAGCTTCACGGTTTTCCTTCCTAATTTCCATTAATTATACAGCTAATAACAATAACTGTCTGTGTGGCTCACAGACAACACAGGTAGCTGCTACTTCCAACCTACAGGTAAGACTGGGAAGGAAGAACAAGCAAACAGCACAGGCTCAACTACCATTCTTTTTTTTAAAGATTTATTTATTTATTTAATGTACACTAGTGCTTTGCCTGTATATATTTGCGTAAGGGTGTCGGATCCCCTAGAACGGGAGTTACAGACAGTTGTAAGCTGCCATGTGGGTGCTAGGAATTGAACCCCGGTCCTCTTGAAGAACAGCCAGTGCTCTTTACCACTGAGCCATCTCTCCAGCCCTCAACTACCATTCTTGGAGTCCCAATCTAAATCCTAAATGACAAGAAGCAGGTGGAATTTCAGGGATTATAGGGCTTCTGGTTTTCAATGAACTGTTGAAGGAACTGCTAAGCAGAACCAGTCAAGTTTTGTTGTTGTCTTTTAACTTTCTTTTTTAGATTTACTTGTTTCACGTGTATGAGTGTTTGGCCTGCATGTATCTGTATCATGTATGTGCCTAGTACCCTCAGTGGTCAGAAGAGGGTGTTGGATCTCCTGGAACTGGAGTTATAGATGGTTGTGAGCTACCATGTGCATGCTGGGAACCTACAATCCTGGTCTTCTACAAGATCAAAAAGTGGTTCAGTGGTTGAGAAGACTTGTTATTCTTACAGAGTGTAGGTTCGATTCCCACACCCCCATGATGGCTCACTATCATAGGCACCAGGTATCAATTGGTGCACAGATACTCATGCAGGCAAAACAGTCATCAGTTGGTCATATACACACAATGTAAGATCAACAACTGAACCATTGTCCACTCTTTGTTTGTTTGAGACAGGGTCTCATACTATAGCCCCAGCTGGTCTGAAACTCACTATGTAGCCCAGATTTTCCTCCAACTGATGAGTAATCCTCCTGCCTCAACCCCAAAATGCTGAGATTACAGGCACAGGTCACCATGTCTGGCAAGAAACTATAGTTCAGTGTATTCCAGTTTAATAGAAACCCACCCAAAGAAAGACTTTTAATTTTATAGAATTAGGATAAAGAAAGACAACAGCTAGCCAGGTGGTGGTGGCGCACACCTTTAATCCCAGCAGTCTGGAGGCAGAGACAGGCGAACTCTGTTGAGTTTGAGGCCAGCCTGGTCTACAGAGTAAGTTCCAGTATAGGCTCCAAAGCTACACAGAGAAACCCTGTCTCGAAAAGCCATAAAAAAAGAAAGAATGAAAGAAAAAGAAAAAAAAATAGAAGAGCATATTTCTATGCTGAGGATGTAGTCCAGTTGTAGACCGTTTGCCTACCATGCACATGGCTCTACTTGATCCTAGCATTGCAGAATAAAGGAAAAGACAACAGCTTATTTCAGGAATTTTAGATTCTACATGGTCCGTGGTCACCCCAACACGAGCAGAAAGCGTAGCGGGCATGGCAGTGGGAGGAACTGCAATCCAACTTAGAAGAAATCCCCAGAGGCACCTGGGCCAGGAAGAAGGCAGTCTTGGGGTTAATCCTTGGGTATCTACATTTGTCATAAATCCCAGTGAGATGGCTCAGGAGTTATGGGTGCTTACCACCAACTCAGCCCGAGTTCAACCCCCCCCAGCCCACGTGTTGGAAGGGCAGAACTGACTCCTGCAGACTGTCCTCTGGCCTCCACATGCACTCGTGAGCACAAATACTAAGGAATAAACATTGAAAAGCCCTTGCTTCACAGCATGCTCCTGTATCCTTTCAGGATGTCTGGAAGGGTTTCTTCTTGTACCCATCACTGGCAGCATTTTTTAGAGGTTTATTTACTTTGCTTTTATTTGTATGGGTGTTGCCTGCATACGTGTTTGTGCCCTATGTACATATGGTGTCCACAGAGGTCATAAGAGGTTGTTGCTGGAATTACAAATGACTGTGAGCCACCATTTGGGTGCTGGAAATTGAATCCAGATCCTCTGGAAGAGCAGCCAGTGCTCTTATCTGCTGAGCTATCTCTCCAGCCCCACAGGAAGCATATTTCCCAATACTAGGAAAGCTTCTAGCTGAAGATAGCACTTGCTCATGTGTAAATCTAACAAATGTTTCAAAGCCTTAAGCCAAATGGTGCCTTTATTAGCTACTCACTCTCTGTGATCTCCTTCACCTTCCAGCAGGCAAACATCCCAAGTGATAGAAATCTAGATAAAAATCATAGAATTGAAGGAAGGCATTATTCTAGTTTTTGCTAGAGATAGTGACCATTTGTAGATGCAACAGTGAGCAGGCCCCAAGGGAGGAACCTGGGAACACAGAACTGATCAGGAGAGTCTGAGTAAGGACTGGGGTATCTGAAAAGGCGACTGGCCAGATTCTGGAGCTCGCTCTTTCTTTCCTTCTTTCCTTCCTTCCTTCCTTCCTTTTTTCATGACAGGCTTTCTCTTTGTAGCTTTGGCTGTTTGGCTGTCCTGGAATTAGCTCTTGTAGACCAGGCTGGCCTCGAACTCACAGAGANGCCTCTGCCTCCCAAGTGCTGGGATTAAAGGTGTGTGCCACCACTGCCCAGCTCTGGAGCTCCTCTTAAAGCAGTGAATGTTGGGTTCTTACATCCCATTAAAGAAACAGGATGCTGGGTGAGTTGGAATGTGAACGTAATTCAGCACTTTGGAAACAGAGAATCAAGAAGTTCAAGGTCAGCCAGGGATACAAAAAACAGTAAGAAAACCAACCAAACAAAAAAAAATCCAAACCAAACCAAACAAACAAAAAACCCAGCTGGGGTAGATGGCACTTGCCAATAATCCCAGCATGTAAAGGAGACAAAGCCAGGACAAGCCAGGACGGCTGTACTTCTGGGGCCAAGCTGGTCTCCACTGTAAATTCTAGGCTAACTGGGTCTACACAGGAGAACCTATCTCAAACAATGTAAACAGACATAAAAGGATTCTAGGGGCTGTGGGGATGACTCTTGCTCTATCAACATAAGAATCTGAGTCTAAACCCTCCCACCCATGTAAAAGGCCAGGCACGTCTGTGCGCCTGCAATCCCCAAGCTTTGGGAAGCAAAGACATTAGCTCACTAATCAGCCAGGTAGCCTAGTCATAATGGTGAGCTTCCAGTTCAGTGAGGAGCCCACTCTCCAGACAATGAGGTAGAGAGGAAGACATTGGATGGCCTCACAGCTTCCATACATTCCCCCCATCTCTCTCTCTCTCTCTCTCTCTCTCTCTCTCTCTCTCTCTCTCTC
>LOJH01016980.1:3756-26285 GCA_001685095.1 Ellobius talpinus
AATAAAGAGGGCTTGGTTTATGTTGCTTCGTTTTCCTTCTATTAGGCTATGGTGGGCCCAGGTAATAGACACTCCTGATGCTAGAAGAACTGATGTGTTAAGGAGGGGGACCTCTAGTGGGTTAGGTGGAATAATTCCTGTTGGTGGTCAGCAGCCCCCTAGGTCGTGTGTTGGAACGACCACATTCTTGAGTGATAGAATGCTCAGAAGAAGCCTGCGAAGAAAAAGACCTCAGAGATAATGAATAAAATTATTCCATAGCGTAGCCCTTTTTGTATGATTGGGGTGTGGTGGCCTTGATAGGTCCCTTCTCGGATGATATCGCGCCATCATTGGTATATCGTGAGTAAATTAGCTAAAAGGCCTAATGAGAGCAGGACTGTAGAGTTAAAATGGAATCATATTACTAAACCTGAGGTGAGCAGGAGGGCAGAGAGGGCCCCAGTTAGAGGTCATGGACTTGGGTTAACTATGTGGAATGAGTGTGTTTGGTGGGTCATTAGGTGTTGTCATGTAGATAAAGACTAATAGGGTAAAAACATAGGCTTGAATTAAGGCTACCACACCTGCTCAGTGGCACCCATACACTAAATACATACTTAAATTTTTTTACATACTTTTTAAAAAGATTTTATGTGTATGAGTATGTATTTTGCCTGTTGTCTGTGTACCACATAGATGCAGTGTTGAGGTCAAAAAGTATTGGAGCCGCTAGAACTGGAGTTACAGATAGTCGTGAGCTGCCATGTGGGTGCTGGGACCCACACCCAGACCTCCTGAATAGTAGCAAGTGCTCTTAACTGCTGAGCCAGTTCTCCAGCCCTGAGTTCCCGGTCCTTATCTATTTTGTATATGTGTGCATCCCTGGAGGTGAGAAAAGGATGTTGGATCCTGTGGAGTTGGACTGACAGTCATGAACTGTTTAACATGGGTACAGGGAGCTAAACCTGGGTCCTCTATAAGAGCAGAAAGTGCTCTCAACCACTGAGCATTTTTATTTTCCAGCCCAAAATCAAAATAGAAAGGGTGGATAGCAAGTGAGGAGCACCACCTGAGGCCGGCTCTGGCCACCTCCGCCACACTCCTATACTCATAGGTACAGGACTTGCAGACAGTCGACCCAAAGAGTGGCACCTACAGTGGCTGTGAAGCAGGTGACAACACAGCTCCAGATTCAGAGACAAACAGACCTGAGAGGGGAGGCCGATTCCTGCAGCTGGAAATGCTCAGAAGCACTTGACCCAGGAATCTTAGCTTCACAACCCACCATTTTAATTCCTTGTAAGTTCAGGTTCTGGGCTTAGGTCTCAGCTGTCCTGGGTGCTTTGGGCCACTGGGAAAGTAATATTAGCTCACAGAAGGGACATTTTCTGAGGGTGGTGAGGATTCTTGGAAGGCTGGAGGCAGTGAGGAGTGGACATGCTGAGAGCACCATACTCCCTTAGAGGTTCTCAAAGGCAACAGGAGACTTTGACTCAACACCTCAGTGTGGCCTCATGAGCCTGGCCAGCAGCCTGTGGTTTAGAGCGCCTCATGGGACAAGAAACATGTAGAGAGCTCAGAAGGTGGCTGTCAGTGAAGTACTTGACCTGAGCTCGGGTCCCTATCACCATGTAAAAGCCGTGTCTAGTCCCAGCACTAGGGTGGTAGAGACAGACAGATCTCTGGAGTTCTGTCCAGCCAGCCTAAAGACATCAGTGGACCCTGGATTGGGGAGGATCCTGTCCCCAAAAACAAAGCGAAGGCTCACCAAGGATGACAGGACATCAGCCTGTGCCCACACGCTCACCATGCACGTGCCCACACAAACAGTTGTGTAGACCACACACAGGAAACTGCTCATGCCAGGCATGGTGGCACACACCTTTAATCCAACACTCAGGAGGCAGAGGCAGGCGGATCTCTTGAGTTTGATGCCAGCCTGCTCTACAAAGTGAGTTCCAGGACATCCAGGACTACACAGAAATCCTGAATGAGCAGGTAGCAGACCTGGCATTAAGTGGTTCTGTGGCCACCACAGAGCAGGTGAACAGCTAAGGAAGGGTAGTAAACTGGCCCAGAAGTGGTGGCTGCTAGGCTGTCTGTCAGATCTTAACCCAGAGCCCCACCCTTCAGTGATATGCCCCTTGGTGCAGCAAGGTGCCAGCATCCCCAGGCAACAGCAGTGGCTAAGTTTCTAGACTAGTATCCACAGGATTCCACAGAAGGGGTACCTAGTGCTGACACCAGAGCCCTCTGTCACTGCCACCCATCTGACAGGCAGAGCCTCAGCACAGCCTCCCCAGAACATGGGGCAGGATTTCTGGCACCTCCAAGGGTTACAGCTGCAGCCTCTAGGAGTGATGGAGTGGTGAAGGGACTGCTGGGCTCCTCCCAGTTTTCTGCATTCTCTCCTTGAAGCCCTGACCAGTTGACAGTGGCTTTCAGGCAGAATATCTATGGCCTTCTTCCAGAAAAGAGGGTCCTTGCTGAAGCAAGGTGAGGTCACAGTCCTGTCTAGATTTTGAAGATGGTAGGCAGTCCCAGGACTCAGTTGTTTGTTTTTGAGACATTTATCTGTGCAAGTGGTGAGTCCATACTGTGCCAAGAGGAAGAGGACAATTTACTGGGAGTTGGCTCTCTCTCCATCATGTAGGACCTGGGGATCAAACTTGAGTTGTCAGACTTGACAGCAGATACCTTTACTAGTTGAAGCAGCTCACCAACCCATAGGATTCAGTTTTAAGAAGACTGCTGAGCACAAGGCAGGCATACAGAGAAAGCCATGCCCCCAGGTTAACTCAGCTGCTCTGCCAACACTAGGAACCAGTAGTGCCAATCCACACCACTTGCACACAATCTGGGGACCCCAAGACTCTCACACATCATTTTAAGTGTGTGTGGCATTTGCCTGCCCTGTGTAGTGGTGTAAAGTCTGTAGGCGTATCTATTTAATTTTTTAAATTACATATTTATTTAGGGAAGATTATGTGTATCCCATGACTTGTGTGGAAGTCAGAAGATGCTGCAGGAACTGATTCTCTTCTACCATGTGGGTCACAAGGATTGAACTCAGGTCATTGAGCTTGGTGTCAAGTTCCTTTACTAGCTCTGAGCCATCTCGGTGATCCCAGCGTATGTATGTGTGGAAGAATGAGGGAGGCTATCTAAGCAACACCCCTAAACAGCTGGCTCTGAGACTCAGATGATGTCACAGCCATTTATTGTGCTCCAGTGAAATAGAAAAAGAAAGTGCTCAAGTTACAAACGCTGCTGTCACATCCACAAACGCCAGTCACCGCAAAACCAAACTGTGTGTGTCCGCTGCATTTCGGGCATGCATTCTGCTCCCGCTGCGGGAATGGGGCAGGGGTCAGGCCAAGCCTGGGTTCTGGGAGCTTCGCTTGGAGGGTTTCTGGTTCTGGGAGGTACTCGCTTGTGAGGGAGTAAAAGGGGGCAGCGTCCTTTGGGTGCTGTCGGGGACACCCAATTCTGTGTTGGGCCCTTCAAGAGCTACAGGGATGAGGGGCCCCCTTCTCACCACCCCCCTCGGCCTGATCTCCCCAAACTGTAACCCTATAGACAGATGCCTGGGGGCTGGGGGACGCCATGCAGGAGATGGGGTTGGCTGGGCCAGCTGGGTCCAGCCAAGAGCAGCAGCCAGCCCCCTGGGGGCCCCTAGGCAGAATTATAGTAGTTGTGTGGGTGGTGATTGTGGGTGGGCTCTCCCAGCTCTGGGTATTCCGGAGTCAGGCAGTATTTGGGATCGTACACCTGACGGGGCAGCCCATACACTGTCATGCCCCTCTGTGAGGCCCCCTTGTTGCTGCCCATCTGCAGGCTGACGTTGAGCGTGTCACAGTGTTCCATGCCCAGTCCTGGCTCAAAGATCTGCCGCTTGGTGCCTGGTGCAGTCATGCCAGCCTAAGGAGGGAACAGTGGTCAAACCACAGAGATAGCAGCCCCACTCACCAGCCCTATCTCACCAGGTGTCCCACCAACCACACAAACCTGGCTGGCGCCCTTGTTGGTGCCCATCTGCAGGCTGATGGTGGCCTGGTCCAGGGGCTGATCTGTCCCCAGTTTGGGGTCATAGAGGTGACGCCGAGTACCATAGGCTGTCATGCCCTGCTGACTGGCAAACTTGTTGGTACCCATCTAGGAAAGAGATTAATGAAGCACTAAGAATTACAGAACATCCCTGGTACCCACAAGAGAAGTTTGCATCAGAGCAGGAGGCCAGAAACACTCAGAGAGGGGCGTTGTATGACCAGATTCTTAGGGTCAACTACAGTCGTGTGTGGTGGCCAGGGTCTGAGAGACAGCTCAGTGGGTAAAGGGTCCTGCCTCTGGGTCGGATGACCTGGGTTGATTCGTGGGACCCACATAGTGAAAGGAAAGAACCTGAGAAGGCAGAGGCAGGAGGATGTCAGTTTGAAGCCAGCCTAGTCTACATAGTGGCCAGCCACAGACACAGTGAGATCTTGTCTCAAACAATAAAATAAACAAAAGAGAAAGGGGATAGATTCAAATCGGGGCTGCTAGCGCAGGTCCATACTGTGGTCCCAGCCACTCAACTGGGGCTAAGGAAGGAGGATGGGAGGTTACAGGCCTGCCTGCCTGAGCAACTTAGAAAGACTGTCGCGATAAAAGCTCCTTGGAAGGTGGAGGCAGGAGGCACAGAAGAGACGCTCAAGGCTAGCTTTGGTTGGTTATTAACTCCAGGGCTAACCTGGGCTATAGGAGACCCTGTCTCAAGTAAGTGCTTGCCTTCCAAGCACAAGGATCTGAGTTCAGTGCCCAGAACCACCTATAGAAGCTAGGCATGGGGGCATGTGCTGGTAATCTACTGAGGAGGCAGAGACAGGTGGATTCTTTGGGCTTTCTGGCCTACCAGTTTAGCCACATCGGAGAGCGTGGAGGTTGGGACTGGAAAAGCCATCGAGTGCTAGAATGTACTGAGAAATTCTGTGGGGACTTGGAAGATAGACTGCTGGAAGAGACACAGCAGAGGCCCACTTGTGAGGGTGAAAGTTGCTATTTATATGATTTTTGAATTAATCTGGAGCTGGGGCTGGAGAGATGGCTCAGTGGTTAAGAGCACTGACTACTCCTCCAGGGGACCTGGGTTCAGTTCCCAGCACCTACATGGCAGCTCACAACTGTAACTCCAGTTCCAGGGGGATCTGACACCCTCACACCAATGCACATAAAATAAAGTTAAATAAATTATTTAATAAAAAAAATCTGGTGCTGGAGAAATGGCTCAGCAGTGTTGACAGAGATTTCTATCGACTGCGGGACCTGGTGGGACAGAAACATCAGTCAACACAGCAGTTAGAAGCAATGTCTGCCCTTCTAGAGCACACAGGTTCTATTCCTAGCACCCACATGATTCAAAGTCATCTGTAACTACATTTTCAAGGGCTCTGGTGCCCTCTTTTGGCCTTCACTGGTACCAGGCACATACATGGTGCATATACATACATGCACATACATACAGACAAAACACCCATACACATAAAATAATAACTATGAATCTGTGGTGTCTGATCAGCTGGGGCTTAAGAAGCGCTGGAGAGATGGCACGGTTCTTCACTACACTTAGTATTCCTGCAGCCTACCCACCCAGAAAGTAGCTAACAAACATGCTGTGCCCTCTTATCTCCTCAGGCACTGCACTCACACAGTGCACACACACACATGCTAATAAAACACTCGTGCACATAGATACTCAAAAGAAGAAGAGAGGAAACCAGCACCACTGAAGTGAAACCTTGACTTTACTGGGACAGTTGATCAATTGATGCTGGTTTGCGGATGCTGAGGAAGATACCAGCATCACTGAGGTAGAAGCTGTGGTCCAGAAGGGCCAAGGCTGCATCTTAAGCTTGCAGCTGAACTTGACAATATATACAAGTCTCCCCAGTGACTGTTTTTGTATCATTAAAGCTGCAAAAACAAAGGGGTCATGGAGAGCAACTGAGACTTTAGCACTGAGAGCCCAGGAGAGGTCATTGCTGTCATTGGTGATGGTACAGCCTCCACTGCAATGGAAACCCCAGGACTGAAGGGGGGTCATGGACAGACACTGAGGATTTGTACCATGAGTTAGGGTCAGAGTCCCAGAAGAGAAGTCAGGAGCCAATGGTGAAGATCACCTTGGTTGCTATGGTGACCTCTGGTATATTGGAGATGCCACAACTGTGTGACAGCCAATAAGGACAGCAGGTGTGGTGTGGCACCTCCCTGTGCCTGAGACAAGCTTGTATTGCTGGTGGCAGAGCCAGGGCAGTAGAGGTGCCCAAGCCCTTGGGATCCCAGAAGATCTCGAGTCCCAAAAGTCAGACACTGAGCTACAAGATTTAGAGCTACACTGAAGGACTTTAATTTTGTGAAAGTGTAATTGTTTTATGTCTCTGTTCTCTCCTTTTGGAGTAAGAAAACTTTGTAAAAAAATGTTTACAGAAGCCCACATTAAGAGACTTTGGATATTTTAAAGAAACTTTGAACTTTTAAAGTGTTTGAATTTTTTTCAAGACTATGAGACATTTAAAGTTACAGTTTTATATTGTGATATTAACATGAGATCTTGGGAATAAACAAGGTCAGGTGCATTCAGAGTGGTATGGCAGTAAGGAGGGCTTTGGGAATAAACAAGAGAGAGGGTGGTTTAATAGTGATGTGTGTGTGTGTGTGTGTGTGGAGTTATAAGATCAGCAGTACTGGTTAGTTTAATAGTGATGTGTGTGTGTGACGAGTTATAAGATCAGCAGTACTGGCTAGTTTAATAGTGATATGTGTGTGTCGAGTTATAAGATCAGCAGTACTGGCTAGTTTAATAGTGATGTGTGTGTGTCGAGTTATAAGATGTCAGCAGTACTGGTTAGTTTTTGTCAACTTGACTTACACTAGGGTTACCTCGGAAGAGGGACCTTCAGTTGAGTTGTGTCCATCAGATTGGTTTGTGGGCATAACTATGGGGCATTTTCTTGATTATTGATTGATATGGGAAGACCTAGCCCACTGTGGGTGGTGCCATACCTAGGCAGTTATCCTGGGTTGTATGAGAAAACCGAGCAAGCCGTGGTGAGAAAGCCAGTAAGCAGCATATCTCCATGGCCTCTGCTTCAGTTCCTGCCTACAGGTTCCTGCTTGAATTCCTGCCCTGACCTCTCTCCATGATGCACTGTGATGTGGAAATGCAAACTGAATAAACTCCTTCCTCCTACAAGTTTAGGCTAGTGTTTGATCATAGCATCAGATTGCAAACTAAGAAACCCAATGAGAGACCCTGTCTCAAAAAGCAAAGAGACCTGGTGTAGCGACTCATGCCTTTAACCCCAGGACTTGGGAAGCAGAGGCAAACTGAGTTTGAGGTCAACCTGGTCTACAGAGTGAGTTCCAGGGCAGCCAGGACTACAAAGAGAGAACCTGTCTCAAAACAAAGAAACAAACAATAAAACAAACAAAAAAAACAAGGTGGATGACTCCTGAGGAATGATAATAGTGGCTGACCTCTGACTTTGATATGCATGCCCACATCCACAGATATATACATATAAATAAAAATATAAGAGAGCTGTAGCTATAACTAAGGTACTGTGTGCTTGCCTAGCATACATGAGGCCCTAGAATCAATACTCAACACTGAAGAAAAATCTAGTATACTGCCTTCTGCAAACATTAGTTTCTCTATCTATATAAAGGGGCCAGAGAGATGGCTCAGTGGTTAAGAGTGGTTAGGAGCACTGGCTGCTAGAAAAGCACCTGGGTTCAATTCCCAGTACCCGCAGTCATCCTTAACTCCAGTTCCAGGGGGTTCGGTGCCCCCTTGTTGTCTCTATGGGTACCATACACACATGATGCACATACATACATGCAGGCAAATATAAGAATAGCTTAAAGGGATCTAGAGGCTGGAGAGGTGGCTCAGCAGTTAAGAACATGGGCTGCTCTTTCAGAGGACCTGGGTTTGGTTCCCAGCAGTGCTGGGAACTCCAGTTCCAGGGTCCAGTGCCCTCTTCTGGACTCGATGTGCACTATCCACACATGTGGCTCATAGGCATACATGCAGGCAAAACATTCATACATGTAAAGATAATTAAATAAAATGTTTAAGGGTCCATTAAAAACAGGAACTACTTAGGAGTATGGGCAAAGAAAGCAAGTTAGTAACTAGAAAATACAGTGTTCCCAGTCAGTTCATAGAATTATTCTGACCGCCAGAACCTCCAGGGTCTGGGCAGCCTTCTGTCAGCCCAGAGCAGCCCGTGTGAGGAAGGAGCCCTACCTGTAGCCCAATGATGTTCCGACCTTCTCTCAGCTTCTCCGGCTCAAATCTCCGCTCTTGTTTCTCTGCGTATTTAACCCCGACATTGACCTTATTTCCTTTTGTCTTGGCCTGCGCGGGGCAAAGAAGGCTATGAACCACAGATGAGCCTCCAGCAGGGCTCCTTTCCCCTCAGACACTCACCAACACCTGTCGCATTCTTGGTGAGGCTCCGTGACCTAAGTGTCCACCTGACCTGAGACCAGCCCCTGCCCCATGCCTACTCTGCCCGTACACTCACCATGCTGGCCAGAGCCAGGAGAGTGGACTGAACCTGGGTATGGTTGGTGTTCTCAAACAGGTCATTGGCCTCAAAGATGTCATGGGGCTTCACTCCATACTTGGTAATGGCTTTAATGAAATTACCTATGTTCTCCAGCTGTAAGGGAAGAGGCCAGGTCAGGAATGGGAGGGTGGAGGGCTGAGGAGAGGCTGGTGGGTAAGGGATTGAATGGTGCTCCTGTAACTCCAGCTCCAAGGGATCCCGTGCCTCCTCTGGCCTCTGTGAGCATTTGCCAACACACATAAATAAATAAATAAATTAAACAAGTTAATAAAACCTGCCATCCCAATCTCCCAGGAGGCCTGTCTGGGCCTCAAAATAAAAAGGTAGGAGCCAGGGAGATGTTTTTGGTAAGACCAAAAAACAAAAACCAAACAAACAAACAAAAAAATACCACATTTCCTGTGCAAGTATCAGGACCTGAGTTTGAATCTCTGGAAACCAAGTAAAAGACACTTGGCAAGAACGCCTGCAATCCTAGGACCCCTATAGGAGTCGGAAGTGTAGATGGAATCCTCAGAAGGTCAGGAGACGGCTAGTGTACCCAGTGGAGAACGACAAAGGGAAGGAGATCCTGTCTCAAGGTAGAGGAGAGGACCAAGACGGGAGCTGTGTTCTGACTGAGCGGAGCCTTTCACAAAACCAACAATAGAAGCCCATGGTTGGACATGGTTCAAACCTACAGCCCCTGCCTAGAATCCCCCATTGAGGGGCTGGGCATGACAAGGCAGTAAAGCTCCAGCCTACCACACTCGATGGATTCAATCCTCACTTCTAAAACAGAAAACAAACTAGTAACTTGGGTCTAGACTTACCTGGTGCCAGTTTTGGGTTGACTCATTTACCTTCTTCACAGAACCTGGCTGGAGCTTGTTGATGAATCTAACAAAGAGAAGGGGCCAGTGGGGAAAGTGAGTTCCAGTTGCTTCAGAACCCCGGCAAAGTGAATAGCCAACGGTTGGAAGGGACGCTGCCCAGCACGTGCTTATACGGGGTGTGGAACAGCTAGACCCAAGTTGCCAGCCAGAAAATCCTTGAGTCAGGCTAAATGTCCTGGTTTTCCTATGTTCGCTGTTGTTGTTGGTTTCATTTGTGTGTGTGCAAGCACATGAGTGTACATGGCACATGCATGTGTAATGCCATGTGTGCAGAAGTCAGTGAACAGCTTTCAGGAGTCTGTTCTCTTCTTCCAACATGTGGGTTCTGGGAATTGAACTCAGGTCATCAATCTTGGTGGCAAATATCTTTACCCACAGCCAATCATCAGCCTGTTGGACTTCCTTCATGGCATTTTCTTCCTTCTTGCATGAATGTGATTATCTGGTTGGTTGTTTGGCTACCTTTTCTTTTCTTGGTGATAATATTGCTGGGTATGAAACAAGTGCAATTTCTTCCTCCACAAGGAGTTGGGTTCCTGTCTGCATGCTTAGAGCAAAGGCCTGCACTGTATATATCAGGAGCTCTGTAAATGCTTATTACATGAATAGGTAAATAACTGGTTGGTTGGCTACATAAGTCAGCCAGCCTTGCTTGGGCATATGTTCTGCTCTGAACTGTACCTCAGCCCTGTGCTGGGGATCCCAGCAAGTCACGGTGAGCTGCTCCTGTGAGGGTTTTCATCTTCCCCATTGATGAGGGCAGTGGGAAGCCAAGGTCAACATAAACTAAAACTGGCAATAAACAGCCATTGCTGCCAACTGGGAGCCACAGACAGGCCACCCCTGTAGCGTGTCCTAGCTAAGTAATGGCCTGAGAACACCTCAGAACTTTGGGTACTGTGTCCTAAACCTTACTGACTCTGTCATCTCTCCCTGTGCAACGGGCACAGTGAGTCTTTGTGGCCTTTCAAGGAGTGTAGGTGGCATCAAATATCAGTGTCTAACTCCAACTCCAGTTTTGGGATCATCAGGTGATGTTGAAGGCCTACATGGAGCGGGGTTCTGGGTTCGGGGCAGGGACTGAGAATCTCACTCACTCGCAGAGAATGATCCCGTCTTTGAGGCCATCCATGAAGTTGTTCCCGATGCGGCGACCTGTCACCCCCTCAATCCACTCTCTCAGCTCCTGCTCACGCTGATGGTCGTATTTCTGGGCCAGCTGAGGTAGGGATGGGGGCATGAGGACGCAGGCAGTAGAGAGTAGCTTTGGCTTTCTGGGGCCCATCTCAGCCCGGATAGGCCGGATCTCCTACCTCATCCTATCCCAACTAAGGCAATCCTGTCTTAGTGTCCACAGTGGGAGGGCAGAGCTGGGGGGAGGCGGAGGGCCAGGATTAAGGTGGCACCTGCCCAGGGGGCCATTCCGGGCATTCTGAGGTTTGGCACCAATGAATAGACAAGAGGGGGCTGGGGAGCCAGATCCTTGAAGCTGGGGGGGCGGCGCTTGGCTCCTTGGTTTCCCCTCCAAGCCAAACTTAGGGCTTAACATCCCCTGACCCAGCCCCCCTCCACTCTCCAGTTAGAAGAGGAGATGCCTTAAACTGGGGGTGGTGATGAACCCTAAGAAGGAGCCCTGGGTGCTGGTTTGCTGGGAGCACTGCTCCCACACCTATGCAGTGTAGCCTCAGGTGAGAAGTGAGGGTGCTCTTGCTCCCCTCCTAACCCTTGCCTGAATGTATTTCTTAAGTTTGTCCTTAGTCCCACTTTGTCTCTCTCGTTGTCCCCCCAACTCTGTACATTATCATCCTTTACTCAGTCTCGGGGTCCCTATCTCTGAAGACAATCCTGTCCAGCCAGCTGTGGGACTCAAGGCTTTTTGTAGCTCTGATCGCGTCTTCCCGATAGGAGGTGGGATTCGGCCAGCTCCCTTCTCCACCTCTTAGCTCCTATCTCCCTCCTGGCTCGCCCTCCAGTCTGTCTGCGAGGCTGCTTCGCGTTCTTTCAGCAATCCTGCTGCATGCTGGCCTCCCAGCCCCTGGTGCTGGTGAGGTGGGGGGATGCCTCACTTCTACTGAATGGGGAGAGGAGGGATGCACCCCCTCACCTGGCCCCAGCCCTGCCGCCCCCCTCCTCACCAGCTCGGCTTTATAAAGCAAACCGGCCCTTATATAGCGCGGGCCCAGGCTGCCCAAGGCCGCCTTATAAGGCGCGGCGGCTCTTCTGCGACTCTGGGGCCGGCGCTGGGGGGAGGGGGCGGCGCTGCCATCAATCTCCCGCAGAGCACCCGCCCCCTGTTCTCCCCCAACTCTAGCCCTTAAGATACCCCAACCTGATCCAGGTCCCAATCCCTGCTCCTCGCTCCCCTCAACTCCTGCTGTGGGACCCTAGAAAGAAAGAGCCTCAGTGTTCCCTTCTGTCAAATGGGACTGCCTCTCCTTCTCTATGCAGTTCCCTGTCCCGGGAAGCCGACCTATCCCAGTGTGGAGAGTTTGGCTCTGCACTTGCCTTATCTGGTGCCCTAGCTCCTTGCTGATCCTTTCTAAGCCTCAGTTTACCCATCCATGGCAAGAAAATGGGGTCTCTCAATGTCTTCTAGCTCTGCAAACTTAAGACTTAACTTTTTTTTAAAGGTGGGGGTCTGTCCCTTCCCCTACATCCCTCCCAGAAACAAGAAGGTCGACCAAAGACTCTGCGCAGGCGGGAAACCTTTACGGCACTCTGATTACCTCTATTTATAGGTAGTGGGGTGGGTTCCCTCACTTCACCCCTCAAGTAACTGGGGGCTCTGGATGTTCCAAGGACAGAAAAATAGCCCCTACCTGGTCTTCCCTCTTCTCTTCTCAGGTCTCAAGTCAGGTGACCTAGGTAGGAGGGAGTTCAGGGAGCAGGATCTGCCCTAAGTGTGTCAGGGACCAGACTAGGCAGTCCCCTCCAGCCTTACCTTGTTCTTGACTTCAGCAGACAGGCCATAGGCAGGACCTCGATTGAAATGTGCAGAAGACATGCTGGCCCGGGGGCTCTGGCAAAGCGGAGGTGCCAGTGACACTGACAAGCAGGACAAGGCAGCTGAGCCTGTCTGCTGCCTCTTCCCTCTTCACACGTTTTTGAAGCTCCAGAGGCCAGCCCCGGGCTCTTCCAAGCCTGTCCCATTGGCCACGGGGGCTTGCCAAGGGGCGTGGCACCATACACACACTTTGGCCACCCCCACCTCGTGATGTCAGGGCCTTGGTATTGTGAGCTGATTGTGTCATTGTTTCCACCTAGGGGGCTGCTTGCCTTATTCTGGGAAGGGGGGTTTGCTCTCACAGGCCACCCCTCTTCTACTCTCCTCCCCATGCCAACTCTCTGTGTCCCATCTCTGAATTTCCTGATCTCAAAGGTCATTGGTCTCTGCCCCTCTTCAATCCCAAAACAGGACTATGTCCTCTGTGCATCCCTGGTGTCGTCCCCCTCCCCATCCGGTAGTTTAGCAAGACATTCTATCTCCACACACTGACCCTCCCCACATAGCCTTCTCTCTAGATCTCTGTTGCCATATCTCCAGAAGGGCTAATGACAAAGCTTACCTCGTGAGGGTGCTGAAAAGACCAGAAAAAAAATGTCAACTCCATGGTGCCCAGTGCAGTGCCTGGCACAAGGGAGAACCTCAGCAAAGCTTTGTGTCTGCTAAGAATTTGGTACCCTGTTCTGTCCTATCCAGTCCCTTATGAGGACTTGGGGCAGCAAGAGCCTAGATCTAAGTTGCTATGATGGCCCACGGCAAAGTCCCAGCACTACAGGCAAAAGGACTCATAAGAGTTTGAGGCCAGCCTGGACTACATAGTGAATCCCAGCACAGTCTGGGCTATAGAGTGAGCCCCTGTCTCTGTCTCACACACATTAATTAAAAGGGGGCGGGGGAGGTTAGTGAGATGGCTCCATGGGTTAAGATGTTTACCAAGAAACTTGATGACCAGAGTTTGAACCCCAGGATTCACATAGTGGAACAAGAGAACAAACTCCTGCAAGTTATCCTCTGACCTCTGTTGTGTGCAAACACACACACACACACACACACACACACACACATGAATGTAATGGAAAATGTTAAAAAGGAAGGCTAGGACATAGATCTGTTAGTAGAGTACTTGCCTAGCTTGCACCAAACCCTGGTTCAATCCCCAGGACCATGTAAACCAAGCCTGGTAATGCATGTGTGTGATCCCAGACCCAGGATGTTCAGAAGTACAGGGTCATCCTTGGCTACATACTCAGTTCAAGACCATCCTGGGCTACTTGAAATGAAAACAAACAAACAAACAAAGATCCTGGGCCTATGCCTGCTATCCATCCATTGACAATCTGAGCCTCTGGGGCCTGTGTTAGCTGGTCTTGGCCCATGAGCACTCCCCTGTCTCTATCCAGCTCAGGCTGGTCTGCTGGACACCTGTAAGCAGTCCTATCTAGGACAGCTCTCATCTGGGCCATGGGATGGATGCTCCACCCAAATCATGTCAAGGGTAGGATAGTGACACTTAGATGACATCAATCTCTGTGCATTAATGATACTTTAAGGATCTGCAATTTGCTGGCCATGTATGAAGGGCACATCTGGCAGGGCACCGAGGTCCACGCCTTTAATCTCAGCACTTGGGAGGCAGAGACAGGTGCATCAGAGGAAGCTCCAGGCCAGCCAAAGCTACATAGTTAGACCCTGTCTTAAAATAATAACAACAAATAATAATGATGAAATTTTATTAATAATTATCCATTCTTAATAATAATATATAATAGTTATTAATTAATATCAAAACATAATAAAATATTGTTAATAATTAGTGTTATTATTTTGAGGCAGAGGCTGGGGATATTCTTCAGGGGTAAATTCCTTACCCAGCATGTGGAAGACTTTAGGATAGTTGCCAGCGTTACAAGAGAAAAGGACAGATTGAAAACATTCCAATTGCTGTGCAGAGCAATGAATGGAAGGGCTGGCCAGATGGCCTACCAGGTAAAGGCACTTGCGCCAAGCCTGACAGCCTGAGTTTAATTTCTGGGACTTCCATGATAGAAGGAGAAATCTGAAAGTTTTTCTCTGATCTCCACATGTACATGTGAACACACACATGTGAACACACACACACGCACGCACACACACGCACATACTGGAATACAAATTACAAAAGTTTATTATAACATTTTGGGGAGGGGAGTGAGACAGTCAGTCTCATGTGACCCAGGCTAGTATCAAACTTGGAGGATGGCCTTGAACTCCTGTTCTCCTTCCTGTATGAACTCCACAGCTCAGAAGTATAGTCATTCACAACCATCCCCAGGCACATTGTCATGTATTCCCCCCACTACCCTACCTGTCCCCTCCCTTTATACCTGATTTCCTTTCTCTTCCCAAATGATCCCTGCTTTCATGTCATATAGAATATGAAACAAACAAACAGCCAACACTGCTCAGGCTGGAGAAATGGCTCAGTGGCTAAGGAGCACATACGGTTCTTGCCAAGGACCTGAATTCAGTTTCCAGCTCCCTTGTCTGGTGGTGCACAACCTCCTGTAACTCCAGCTCCAGGGTATCTGATGCCGTGGCTCGGCCTTCAAGGGCACTGCATACACAGATATGGTAGCAAGAAAAAGGAAATCTTGCTTGAGATAAGGTCTCACTATATTCCCAGGCTGGAACTGAACTCGGAATTTGCTTCCCTCCTCCTCCTATGTAGCTGGAATTACAAGCATGCACCGCCCCACTTGACTTGCCAACAGCTTTTCTGTCAAACCCTGTCCAACTGTGGCCATATAACCTACTTGATACTCACAGGAGCCTACAGTTGACGTTGTTATTGTGGGTATTTTACAGATGGAGAGACAGCGGCACTGGCAGGTGTGGGATCCCTTCCCCTAGGAACGTCACAGATGGAGACGGGCAGGTGTGGGATCCCTTCCCCTAGGAACATCACAGATGGAGACGGGCAGGTGTGGGATCCCTTCCCCTAGGAATGTGTCACACAGTTTTGTCAGAGTCACAGCAGAATTTAAGCTCAGCCGCTGTCCCTAATCCTGTGAGGTGAAACAGTGTCTCAGCCTTCACACTGATGGATAATTCTTTGCACTGGAGCCCTGCCCTGGGCACTATGACTTTAACGTATCCCAAGCCTTTATGAGGTACCAGTTGCCAGCACCTGCTCCCCTGTTTTTTAGACAGGCTTTTGCAATGTAGCCCAGGCCGGCATCCTGAGTGCTAATGTGGCAGACATGCACCAACAGGCCTAGTTTTCTCTTAAATTGACAAACAGAAATTGTACAGGCATCATCAAATGGACCTTGAGGACAGAGTGGATAGATACCCAGATTGTTCCCATTTGAAAATCTGGTGATACATGTCTGCAACTGTCAGAAAATGCAAGTGGGAAGATTGTGAGTTCAAGGTCCTCCTCAACTACATAGTGAGTGAACCTGACCCAGCCTGAGCTACATGACTTGAGACCCTGTCTCAGAAAACAAACAAAATAAAATGAGGTGTTGGGATTGTGGTTCAGTTGGTAGGGTGCTTGCCTGTCATGCATGAAGACCTGTCTCAAAATAAAATATGTGGGTTCCATCCGGGTCCATTAGCTGGGTTCAGTGCTGCCCGTCTGGGAGGTGGTAGCAGGGGATCAGAAGTTCAAGGCCATGTTGAATTTACATACTGAGTTTGGGAAGCTACAGAGAGAGATTCTGTCTCAAAAATAATAAGTATGACCAAAAGGAGGGAGAACAAGAAAAAATAAATAAACGAGAAATGATTGGTTATGGGGGTGCACAACTTTAATCTCAGCACTCAGGAGGTGGGTGGGTCTTTGATTTTGAGGCCTGGCTACATAGTGAAACCCTGGGCAGGTGGGAGAAAGGGAGAGAGGGCCGGGAGGAGAGAGACAGAGATAGAGACAGAAACAGAGAACCCGTGGGCTAAGAAATAAATCAAATTGCATCAAATAAGATAGCAACCCATGCTTCAGAACAACCCTCTAAGGAGGGTCCTACAGGATGAACAGAGAAGGATAGTCAGTTGTCCAGGTCACACAGCCTGAAGGCAGTAGAGTGGAATTAATTCACAGCCACGAGAGGGCAGCGATCATACAGCGCACGCAAGGTCTGGTGCCCCCTGGCGGCCAGGGCACTGGGGTGGGGGTGGGGAGGCTGACGTCAGCACTGACTCACTCCGGGGGCTCCCGGGTCCGCCGCTGCTTGGCCATTTATAGAATCCCCGCGGGCTCTGAAGTCAGAATGCTGGCACGGCGGAGGCGGCGGCGGCGGGTGGGGAGCCCGGGTACCTCAGGGGCGGTGCTCTGTGGGCCTGCCTTGTTCTGATCCTGGAGCTCATCGCTGGTCCCATCCCTGTCCCTGATCACCCAAGCACAGGCCCGCACTGTGCCTCAGCTCCCCATTCCTAGGAGAAGCATGGAATCTTTCAAAAACAGACTTCTTCGATCCACAGCTGTGGTGCCAGCACTCAGGAGGTGGAGGCAGGAGCATCAGGAGTACAAGGTCAGCATGGGCTGCACAGAGAGTTCCAGGCTAGTCAGGGCTACATGAGAACCTGTCTCAAAAAAATTTTTTTTAATTTAAATATACTGGGCAGTGGTGGCACACGCCTTTAATCCCAGCATTTAGGAGGCAGAGACAGGCGGATCTCTGTGAGTTTGAGGCCAGTCTGGTCTACAAAGGGAGTTCCAGGACAGCCAGGGCTACACAGAGGAGCCCTATTTCAAACAAACAAAACAACAAAACTAAATAAGAAGGAAAAGAAAAGCCAGTGTCTTCCCTAAGCTTTAGGGAACTCCCTAAAACAAAACACTTCCACACATGTCCCAACACACGTCCCAACACACCCTTCATGTGTTGGTGTGAGTGACTGAACACTTCCATTACCCGTTTTCCTTGGCAGTCCCCAGTCCCTCTTCCAGACCTGCTGTCTGGCTCTCAGGAAGCAGGTGGACCCAGCGGCATCAGCTTCGAGGTGGCGTGTGCTTAGCATGCAGGGGCTCTTTCTCCATCCCATCAACAGATTTATGTTTGGTTCTGTTCTGTTCACAGAGGGCTTGCTAATACATGGAGTTTTGGGTTTCAACCCCCTGGCTCTGGACAAACCAGGTGCCTTCTCCAAGGCCTAGACTCCCAGCTCTTGGGAAGTGGAAGCAGGAGGATCAATAGTTTAATGCTCCAAGTCAGCATGGACTACATCAAACTCTGTCTCAAAAAATAAAAATCAAGAAGACTGGGGCTCACTGGTAGAGCACTTGTATAGCATTAGAAGGTCATATGTTTCATGCCATTTTAAATGCAAGGAGAAAGGTCTCACCCTCACCCACTTTTGCATGGGGATGCTTAACTGCATACCAAGTGAGGGTGTAACTCTCCAGCACCTTTGGGACTTAACGGTGAGGGTGCATTGTGTATTCCAATTTCTCCCTTCCCTAAAAGAGCAGCTGGAGGAACACCCAAAGGGCCATGACCTGTGGCTGGCATTTTTCTAGAACATCCTATATCTGTTAGTTTCATGGGGCAGCATTGAGGTTTTCCAGGAAATTATTGGGAGAAAGAATATGTTTACTGGGTAGAGGCAGGTAGATCTCTGTGAGTTCAAGACCAGTCTGGTCTCCGTAGTAAGTTACAGACCAGAGAGGGCTGCATAGTGAGACCCTGTCTAAAAAAGCAAAGGGAGTTTATTTATATTTAGTTTTGTTTTAATTTCTGAACCGTCTCCTGTAGCCCAGGCTGGCTTCAACTTCTGATCCTCCAGCATCTCTCTCCTGAATGGTGGGATTACACACCTGCCTGTATTTTAATTTTTTAAGTTACAGTTATTTTATATAGCACACAAACTCGTACATGTGTGTGTGTGTGTGTGTGTGTGTAAGTCAGGGAACATCTTGTGAGAGTCAGTGCGCTCCTATTGTGAGGTCTAGGTCAAACTCAGGTCATCAGAATTACTTGCTAGCATCTATTTTTTTTGAGACAGGTGTATTATTAAGTTGAGGGCATCACCCAAGCCCCTGGCAGTCATCCTTAGGGCACCAATGGAGTGCCAATGGAGCAGAAAGCTCCATCTCAGGCCCCCTCACTCTTGGAGTTGCCTTGGGCCAAACTCTACCTCCAGACTCTAACTCCCAGCCTGCCAAGCACTGACCTCTCCCCAGGGAGGGTCAGGACCACTCCCACAGGCTATTTAGGCTGGCACTGGAAAAAGGAAACCGTGGTTTGGGGTTTTGCATGTCTCCCCCCTCTCTGTCTCTGTCTCTCTCCTTGCCATGCTCTCCCTGCCACCCGGGATCACGGCATTTATTAAATGTGGGTATTTTTGATTTGGTCTAATCTGGTTTAATTGGAGTTATTTTGCGTTGATGGAGAGGCTCTTAAGAATTTTCTTAACAGGATCTCACATAGCTCAGGCTGGTTTTGAACTCTCTGTGTAGCCGTCACACCCAGATGCTTTGTGAGACGGGTGACCATCAGACTGACGAAAGTGAGAATCTGTGACAATGAGCAGCATGGACGAGACTATCTGATGCTATCGACGGGAGAGAGAAGTTTCCAGAGATTTCATAAGATCGAGGTCCTTTGCTTCAGACCCAGGCTGTCGTCTGCCTCAAGAAGTCCAAGTGAAGGCGTGAAGAGTGACAGCTGTATAGGGGACATTTGCTCTGTGGCCGTGTCACCCTATGGATCCGTCAGCTGGGAGCACAGAGGACAAACATGAGGCCAGAACAGGCGACTCAGCTGCAGGCAGATAGAGGTGCCTCAGTGCTGGGGCAAATGCAAAACTCTTTTTGCTGTCCCTGGAGGTGTGTTGATGTGAATGAAAATGCCCCCATCAGTTCATATATTTGAAAACTTGTCTCCAGTTGGTGGACTGTTTGGGAAGGATTAGGAGGTGTGGCCTTGTGCACCTTTCAGATCAGACATGAGCTCTTAGATACTGCCCTATCTAGTGCTCCTGCCTGCCTGCCTGCCTGCCTGCCTATCACCATGCTCCTGCTGTGATGGCCAGGGCTCACCACTGAGACCTCAAGCCCCCACTTTCCTTTCTAAGTTGGGCAATGATGCGTCTTCCTGGCCACAGAACACTAGGACAGGTGTGTGCCGCCATGTGCTGCCTGCTGCACAGCCTTACACAGGTCGGTTTTAGCCTGGCTTGATTTTTTTTAATGTATTGTATGTATATGGTGCTCTACTTGCATGTATACCTACATGACAGAAGAGGGCATCAGATCCCATCATAGATAGTTGTGAGCCACCATGTAGTTGCTGGGAATTGAACTCAGAGTAGCCAGTGCTCTTAACTGCTGAGCCATCTCTCCTGCCGCCATGGTTTGATTTTTTTTAAATTTATTTATTTATCATGTATACAGTGTTCTGTCTCCATGTGTGCCTACCCGCCAGAAGAGGGCACCAGATCTCATAGATGGTCATGAGCCACCATGTGATTGCTGGGAATTGAACTCAGGACCTCTGGAAGAGCAGCCATCTCTCCAGCCCCTGATTTTTTTTTAATACAGGTTTTAGGTAGCCCAAGCTGATCAAGAACTCACTATGGAGGTGGGCAGCACTGGGATGGCCCAGTGGTATAAAGTTCTTGATACCAAGCCTGGGACCCACAGGTGAGGACCAACTGAGCCGTGTCCTCCGACCTCCACATGCACACCAAGGCACTCGGACCCCACCCAAATAAATAAACAAATCCAAACCTTTTTAAAGAACTCAGTGTGTAGCTAAGGATGAACTGAAGCTGGCGGCACTATAGGTCAACAGTACGCCTGGCGTTGGACACCTTTCTGAACCTTAATTTCCTTCTGTATTGGGCATAGGAACGGTTCCTCTCAGGTTTGCTTGTTTTAAACTTTTTTTAACATTTGTTTATGTTTATTTATTATTATTGTGTGTGGCCACATGATTGCTAGTATATGGGGAGGTCAGAAGACAACTCCCAGTGATCTGTTCCTCTCCTTCCATCACGGGCCTCCAGAAGTGGACTTGGGTCATCAGACTTGGTGGCAAGTGCCTTTGCCTTCCGACTCATCTGCCCGGCCCCTCTAGGCTGGCTTAGTGGGTAAAGTCACTTATGCAAGGATGAGGAGTTGAATTTGACTCCCCAGAACCCACGTTAAAACTAAGTAGGGCAGCTGGGCATGGTGGCACATGCCTTTAATCCAAGTAACTTGGGAGGCAGAGACTGGTGGATCTCTGTGAGTTCCGGGTCAGCCTGGTCTACAGAGCGAGTTCCAAGACAGTGAGGGCTACATAATAGAGAGACCCTGTCTCAAAGCAAGAATAAAAGAAATACATAACAATCCAGGCAAGTCTGCCTGTGCCTGTAACTCCAGCATGGGATGGGGCAGAGACAGGATGGTACTAGAAGCTGCCTGATTAAGTCAGCTTACCTACAGCAGTAGCCAGGTTCAGTGGGAGACTCCATGTTAAGGGGACACCACAGAGATCACTGAAGGAAGGCATCCGAGGCCTCCTCTGGCCTCCCACACACTTACAGGGTACAGACACGCTGATTCACATGCTCACACCCACGTACAGACAAAATGGTAATCTTTGTTTTTATTTTGTTTTTTGAGACATGGTTTTTCTGTGTAGCCCTAACTTTCCCAAGACTTGCTCTATAGACCAGGCTGGCCTCAAAAAATGGTAATTTTTAGAAAGGAGTTACAGATTTCTCATCTGAACTTATTCCCAGCTGCTTATGTTAACATTTTTAAAAAGTTATGCATGTGTGTGTGTTCCCATGTTTGTCTGTGCACACAAATGTAAGTGTGTGCCTGCAGGTATCCGGGGGTGCTGGCCCCCTGGAACTGGAGTTGTAACTACCACACGGTTGTAACTTCGGTGGTTATGAGCTACCACCTGATGTCTGGCACCTGACTCAGACTCTGTAGCAGCAGCAGCAGCAGCAGCGTTTACCCACTGAGCCATCTCTTCAGCTCTGAATGTTGACCCTTATAAAAATAAACTACCTCTTTGATTTGTTTGTCTAGTTAACTGGTTGAGATAGGATCCTATTACATAGTTCAGGCTGGCCTTGAACTCACTCGAACTCACAAAGCTCCTGCCTCAGCGTCCTAACTCTGGGGATTACAGGTGTGCTCCCCCATGCCCAGCTCAGAAAAGCTCTATGTGCAGAGCTCCAGGCTTCATGAGGCTTGTTTGAGTTTGGGGGTTGTTTGCTCTTTTGTCCTTCCCTCCCACTGTGTCCTTTGGTTCCGGAGGCCAAGCCGAGATCCTGGCGTTGGGTTTCATGCCTCTCTAGATTCTCCAGTAGTTGTGTCGTTTGTGAGCCTGACGCCTGCGCCAATTCCTCGGCAGGGACTTTGAATTTAGATGGTCTCATAATTTGGCCCTGATCCAACTGCAGCTTTGCGGGAAGGATACCAGAGAGGTGACGGTGTGCCTTCGTGTGCGTCATACCAGGGCATGTGATGTCACTATGACTCATGGCTGGTGATGTGAACCACAGTTCTCCGGCTGCCAGGATGTCTGTCCACACTCTTCACTACTTCTCTGGGGTTATTCTAAGGACTGCACGGTAGAGGGACACTCAGATATACTGTACCATATACAGTCCACACGGGTGCGGGGCCAGGGAGAGCACCTGCTTAAATCAACTACTTGGGCTCATTCCCCAGCCCTCTTTTTGTTTGTTCTTAAATTTTTAATTACATTTATTTACTTGTGTGTGTGCACATAAGCACAAGCCAGGGCACACATGTGGGAGTCTGCTATCCCCTTCCACTGAGTGGGTCCCAGGAGTCAGACTCTCAGGTCTTGGGACTTGATTGCAAATGATGTTGTGTGAGCCGCATGGCTACAACACTGATCTGGGACTTTTTTCTTTTAAATAATGGTAATGAGAACTGAGGGACTTGTGTTTGCTAAGTAAGCACTCTACCACTGAACTACATTTTAAGCCCCATGGTACTTTTTTATTTTACAACCTTTACTCATTTTAAAATGTTATGTGTGCCAGGTGGTGGTGACATACGCCTTTAATCCCAGCACTCGGGAGGCAGAGGCAGGCAGATCT
>LOJH01016981.1:0-10653 GCA_001685095.1 Ellobius talpinus
CAGAAGGAATTAAGGCTTGGACTATAGTGAGACCCTGTTTCAAAGTAAAAACAAAACAAAACAAAAAACAAAGGGAGCTGACTGGGGAAATAGGTGGAGGTGGGGGTCTTAGAGGCCCCGGGTTCAATCCCTAATGCTAGAAACAAAAGAACGGAGAAATCATAGTCAGATTTTCTGTTACTGGTCTTGAACCCTTGTCGTGGTGCTGATTGTTATTGTTATTACTACGACTTAAGACTGGAAGTCAACCTTCCTTTTCATACCTTAGACACTGGCCTTTCTAGAGGAAGACAGAGCTTCACACGCATCCCCATGGCTCAAGCCTACTCATTGCAAAGGTCTTTTCCACCTAATTTGCTTCATTGGTAGAAGTTAATAACACTTATTAAATTTCTGCATCCCTCTTTTCAATATATAAAAATTACCTTTTGGCAGGCAGTACTTTAGCCTTCCTAACTCTCTGATTGCCCCCTTGTATTATACTCAATAAGCCACCTCTACTCCAAATATTATCTTCAAATTTATTTAAATATCCAGCCATAAGGACTTCCATTTTTTAAATCTATCAGGTTGTATCTTTCTATAGAGAAAGATCTTAAGAGAAAGGTCTGCAGAAAGTGTGGAACTTTGTCTATCTCATTTCTGTGAGCTTTGAGTTTGAATTCTTTGCTTTTGTGTCTCTTCTACATGAATCTCAACTACAGATTGTTCTCTGAACTGAATACTAGTTTATAAAGCTTTTCAAATCGATATAGAAAGACACTTTAGCCTTTTCCTGATTTGTGAGGCAGGCTTGAGTAAGAATAATTAGTATCCACTTGTGCAGTATAACATTCATTTTATTTTTAACTTGATTTTTACAGAAGGAGAGAGAGTGCCATATAGCTCAGGCTGGCCTCAAACTTACTATGTAGCCAAAGATGACCTTAGACTTATTATTCAATAATAGTTTATGAACTCAAGTAACACCAATGACATTCAACAAAATGGATTAGACAAAGAGCAAAAACAACTACATAATATATAATATTATATAGCATCTCATACTTTAAAAGACCATGAAATCTTTGAGTACCTAATGTATGGAATGTTTTGTGTTAGCCAGTTATATGATAGAAACAATAAAATGTCCCAGAAGATCTGCTGGGATTTTATCATGTACCTGCTTTTTCTTAAAATAAAAAGTTATTATTGTTATCAAAAGAGAGTCTCATTGCATAGCCCTGACAGTCTGGAACTTACTATGTAGACAAGTCTGGTCTCAAACTCAGAGATCTGCCTGTCTGCTTCTTAAGTGTTGGGGTCAAAGGCATGTGCCACCACACTGAGATCCACTGTTTCTTCTTTTCTATGCTGCATGGATTATTGATTATTCTTTCAGAGCTTCAGTTTTCTTTTAGTGAATTAATGAACTAATATAGTCCTCTTGTATATTCACCAATAATTTAATTTCTTGGCTCTGGAATAATTGCAGAAAACAAATTAGGAAAAAAATCCCAAATTGCTTGCATTCAAATAGGTGCAGATAGACAAAATGATTTCAAACAATATATTCTATGGAGAAAAGTAAAACAAAAAGGAAGGAATTGGCAAGGCAGTGGAGGAGAAGATCCACGATGATAAGGAAGAACAGAAGGCACAGGAGTCCTGAGGTAGAAGTATAGCTGATGTTGATTTCAGTGAATGCAAGGAGTAGTGTGGGTGGAGATGGTATGAGCAAAAGTGTACAGGAAGGGAGCCAGAGAGGAGACTGAGGACAGAATCTGCTGGATCTCTGTGTTGGTACATGGATTTCAGTTTCTGTTTGAAAGTGTTTGGGAGTCTGCTGAACATTGTGTGGAGAATGGCAGGACTAAGAATTGTTTTTAAAAAGAATTTTGGGTGCCACAGGGTGGAGATGTGTAGACCCTCTGCTGGGTTAGATGTGGAGTGTGAAAGGAGAAAGAAGCAGGAAAGACATTGCTTTGGGGCTTAAGAACTGAAAGGAGGGAGTTGCTTCTGGCTAAGAGAAATAGAGAGGCAGAAGTTCCAACTTGGACGGGTGTGTTCAGATTTGTGAGCCTATGGGACTTTCCAAATAAAGGATAAGCTGAGAGTTCAGCAAATCCATTGGTCTGGGACTTTGTGGACAGGTCTCAACTGGGTGTGGGAAATCATGAAAAGCGTGGGGTGAGGAAGGGCTTTGCGAATACTGGTTACGATTTGTGATTGACAAACACAAGTGGTCCTGCCTTTCTTTGGAGTTTTTCCACTTCTAATCAAGTTTCAAGCCATTTTTTAGTATCTGTTAAAGGGCGTAGGTGCTAAGTTACTTACTGTATGTACATGATTGCATATTTTCTTTGTAGTTACTTACTGTTTGTACATGATTTCATGTTTTCTTCATAGTTACTTACTGCATGTATATGATTGCATGTTTTCTTCATAATTACTTACTGTATATACATGATTGCAAGTTTTCTTCATAGTTACTTTATGTACATGATTGTATATTTTCTTCATAGTTACTTACTGTATGTACATGATTGCATGTTTTCCTCATGCAGGCTATAGATGCTGCATTTTAAGTTAAAATAGTTTCATAAAATAATTTCTCTTGAATTAAGCCAAGAAGTTTTCATTTTTCTCTTCATAGTGAGTACCCCATAAGAGTATGCATTAATAGACAAACTGAATGGGTGTGGGGAGCAGGTGGGCTCACAGTATTTGATTGGCTGAAGTAAAGGAATCCTAGGTTCAAGACCAGCCTAACCATAGTGAGACCCAAAAGCCCCAATAGAAACCACCCAAACAAAGCAAGCCATTTGGATTGCGGAAGTTCTATTGTATAATCACCCAAGAACAGCATTTCATCTCCTCCTTATAGATATGTATTTGTAATCACATGCCTCAATAAACACTAATACACAAAGATGACCAAGACACTTAATATTGTGGTCAGTTTTGGCAGATATAACTAATATTTTAAGATTTTTTAAAATGTGCTGATCAAACTCTAGACCTCTAAAGAGTCTTTACCTTTTATTTTGTTAATATTTTTATGGTTTATTTAAGTTTTATTTTATGTGCATTGGTGTGAAGGTGTCAGATCCCCTGGAACTGGATCATCAGACAGTTGTGAGCTGCCATGTGGGTGCTGGGAATTGAACCTGGGTCCTCTGGAAGAGCAGTCAGTGCTCTTAACCGCTGAGCCATCTCTACAGCCCCAAGTCTTTACCCTTTATACCCCCATCTCCTGCTCTCTCTAGGTTCTCGCTCACTATTTTGCCCTCATTGGCCTGCAACTTGCTATGTAGACCAGGCTGTGCTTGAACTCGGAGATCTGGCTGCCTCTGCCTCTCTAGTGTTGGGATTAAAGGCATGTACCACCATATCAAGCTAGTTTCACCTATTGAATCATTAGAATTATAATAAAATTGTTTTGTTTTTCCTCTTGATGTCACTTCCTCTCTCTGCATGATTGAGTGGGTCCATATACCCCTCTCTTCCTTTCCCCCCATCCATAGCCTTTATCCATCTTCAAGGTTTTTTTTTAATTTTTTGTAGTCATATATTACTTTATAAATCATATACAGTCTTAGAGAAAATTCCAGTTGAAAGAGTCTTGCAGGATTGGCTTGACTATTCCACATTTCATTTAAATAAAAAATTATTTCTGGACATTTTCTTTTCTTACATTAATGAAATTAATTATATCTGGAATTTCATTTTCAGTCTAAAGAACTTTCAGCGAAAACAAATGTTTCTCGCTTTTCTTTATAGCATTGTTCTAGTAAGAACAGAGCGATGATTGTAAGAGGAGTCAGGTTCTCTAGGCACAACACAATAGAAAGAACCTGTATAGTAGCCTGTCCCAGCTTTCCCCTAAAGCTTCCCAGCTGGATGCTTTCCACATGGAGTCAGAGAGTGTAGAGGACAAAGAGCTAGCCTGTAGCATGGACAGTTCTTAGCGACCAACCAGAAAAACAGCCTATCAACTCTATGTACCCAAAAGCTGGTTATCTAGAATTTGGCTCCTCTGACTCTGTCTTCCTGCAGGGCTCAGAAGGATGTGCTACCTGAGTGTCATGAAGGGAGAGATCATGGCATGTTTGATCTTAACAATTTGCCAAAGATCCTGTTAAACTGGAAAGCCAAACTATGCACAGTAGACCTTTCTCACCATGCCATTGCTCTGCTGCCACGGCTTTCCTTGTTTCCTCTTTTGGCATTTATCAAAGTGTGTGGACTGTAAAATGTGAGGGAATTGCCAGCCAACCAAAAAATGATGGAAACTGCAAAATTAAATCTACGAATTAAGAAATGCTTATATTTGCTTCAGATTGGTGTTGGAATTTATATTGGTTTCAAACAGTAGCCTCCTCAGCACTCAACTTTTGTTTCTCTATGTCCCAGGCATAGAGATCCCAGAGATCTATTGAAATGAGTTCTAGGATGTCACACAGGCCTGGCGAGTTCTAACACAGTCTCTTATAATGTTCCGTCCTGTTTGTGCATGAAAGTTGGACAAGAGTTGATATTTGCTGAACAGACGCTACATAGAAAACCTGCTACACTATTGTCCAAACAACAGTAGAACTCTGTGAGTTAAGATTATCTGGATTAAAATCCAGACCTTTTTGATAATAGCCCTGCACTTTTCCTGGGAGACAGTTCTGTGAATGGTCCGCCTCTCCCCTGGTACCCACGCATGATTCTTTATGGGTTGAAGTGCTTATCCAAAGCTCTGCATGCTTGATGTACAGACCAAAGCAAGTGCTTATCAAAATAATCAAACCTCGCGTGAATACAGACAGAGGCTAAATCCTGGTCAAATCAGAGTTTTTGAACAAGGGCTTAGAAACATGCTTAGAAAATGGATCTCAGAGCTCCACAGAAGTAGAAAGAGGCACGAATGTTTTGTGCACATTTAAGTGATTTCTATTGTTTCTTCATTTTCTGAAAAAGGGTCTCATTGTGTAGCTCAGGCTAGCTTGGCACTCAAGATCCTCCCTCTATCTGCTGAGCACCAAGATTGCAAAGCATGTGCTACCATACCATATATATATAAATATATACATATATGTATATATACATACATACATGTATGTATATGCTTATATATGTATATATATGATGAATTAAAAGAAAGCTAAGTTAATGCTATTTCCCTAAATGTTGGGTTCCGGGAAGCACTAGTTCCCTAAATGTTGGGTTCTGTCACATTCCTTGTCTGTTTTATTCTCTCTCCTTCCCTTCCTCTATCTTCCTCTTTCTCTCCTCCTCCCCCTCCACTTTATTCCTTCATATTCTTTACATTTGCTGACAAAGGAACTCAGAAAAAAATAGAAAGAATAGAAAAGATGACTTTTTTCTTGCCCATGGACTCCAAATACAAGGGACAGGGCATTAGCTCTGATAATGATTTGCTCTTTGCTTCCATCTGCATATCTGGTCCAATTATACTAATAAAAGGAGAAAGCAAAGGGAGACATTATACTAACAAGTGACGTTTTTAACTTGCAGGAAACACTGGTTTCCTCCATGCTTAGTCTCCTTTTAGCAGGTCTCCTGCAGCCTTAATACACAGCAGAGAGAGCAGCACTTGCCACCCCAAGGCAGAATGGATCTGTGTGCCTCTGCATGGGAAATTGGTCCACATGTGATTTAGCTTTGAGTTGTGTTGTGTTTCTTATACTAATATAATATTGTTCTAGTGCTTGCCCCTGATTAAAGAAATAACATAAATAAATAATTTATAATTTAATTAATAAGGTATAATATGCAAAGCACAGTAATTTCAAACAGCTTGTAATGTCTCTAATGTACTTTCAATTTTTTATTTTACATAAGGGCTATATTCATTATGTAGTTATGATAAACATACTAATGAATTTTATTACAGGAACAAATTTAAACATGTAAATGAGATCAAATAATATTAAAATGCAAACGATGGTGAAACTTATTACAAACTAACCTTGCCAGTATCCATGGAATGACGCTATTTTAAAACTTTGTGACTTGTGTCTCTTTAACAAAGGCATTGCCTTTTACAATGTCCCCGAACATAGGAATTGAGAATTGCAGGCTTTATTCTCACATGAAACTCCCCAACCAAAAAAAAAAAGAAAAAAGGAAAAAAAGAAAAAAGTTAACAAGAATCTAGGGTTTGCATGTAACTTTGGATGACAATTAAAATCCCGTTTCTTGTTCCAGTGAACAGTAATCTGTGCATAATTGCATTCAAATGAGATATTAGCATTTTTTGTGCTTACTCTTTGTTAATTGAAGAGTTCAGTCACCATGCTGATGCATTTGATGGAGTCAGGCAACCTTATTGACCTGATGCCGTAAGGCGAGTTCGGAAATTCTGCCGTATTCTTCATTTTTTAAATTTTTTTTTATTTTGGCATTTTAAGAAGCCCTGCTGCTTTTATTACATTCCTGACACTTTTGTTAATAAATCATTGCAAAGTTAATGAAAATTGCATTCAGGCATATCCAAAATAATTGTGTCCTTTGTCATGCTAATAAATTGAAAGATGTTGATCCAATGGGCGAATGCATGCCTGTTATGGGGAAGTTTGTAAGATGGTGCCTGTTGCACCGGCTTTCTCCCAGATCACCTGTGCAGAAGGTAAAGGAGAAAACAAACCTCCATATGCTTCATTCCATGATTTCTAGAGCAATCCTTTAATTAAGTCAGTAAATGGGTAAATTATATCTACATGGGAAGATAGAAGTATTTGTATTATGATTTATGAAAGGCTGTTAATATCAATAGAAACAGCAATAATATATACCACACTCATAAAAATATGAAAACCATGTTTAAATGACCTTTCTTTCGTGCCTGGGGACTTTTCACATTTATATACAACCCACTTGATTTAAAATCACAACTGCAATAACCTCACATTCGTTTCTCAAGTCTTCTGCTATACTAATTTAGAAGAAAGTAAAGGAGCTTGACTTTTCTATTCTTAAAAGATGATCTTTTTGGCAAAGCATCAGATCTTTCCACTAGCTAAGTCTTAAGTGAACAAGGGTGCCAATGAGTGTGTTTGGGAGATAAAACACTGTCATTCACACAGTGTGAAGCAGCTCTCCCTGTTCCAGGTAAGGAAGGAGATTCAAATCCCAAACACTGATGCTCATGTTAGATTTCATTATCGCAAACACATATGTGTGTGTGTGTGTGTGTGTGTGTGTGTGTGTGTGGTGTTTTTTCCAAATTTATCTCAAAGAAGAACTCCAAGTTATTGTTGTCTTGGGGAGTTCTTAATTCATGCAGTAGCCCATCGTGCTGATTTTAGGTAGGTATTTATTCTGCTGTTCAATCAAAAGCATAGTTTCCATAACAACTGCCACATCAGATGAAACGTGCAGCTTGGCATTTGAAATACAGGACTTCTTAGGAGATAACGCTTCCTGACATACTGTGTTGAACTTGTGTTCCTTTCATTTTCTTTTAGCTAGCAAGATCTGTGTTTCTATAAAGGACCATCGCAGTTTTGCATAATTATTACAATCCATCTGCACATTTCCAGGATTTATATTAAAGTAATTAAAGCCATTTTGTATTAGTGGGTGCTGTGTGGAACCGGCTTGGATGCAGGATTCTAAAAGTTCCCACTCGCCTGCTTGCTGCGTTGTAATTTGGAGAACAGAATGTTCCGTAAATGAGGTTTGGGAATACTGCATTTTTTTTCTTTCTTCCCTTTCTTTGCAAAGTAACTTTTTTTATTCCTCTTGTGGAAAATGGAATAAAAGGTTCACCTAGGGACTAGAATTAATGTAGTCCTTCAGCCTAGGGTTAAAAAGAGCAAAATCACAGCCAGCAACATTGTGCAAACTCTAATATATTTAGCTTTTTCTATAGAGAAATAATAAGTCTGTGTTTCTAAGGCAACTTCTTTCCAGAGAGCTGCAGCTATTTAATTTATATGCTCATTTTTCCCAGCAGTATTTGTTCAAGGTAAATGAGGGTGGGAATTATTTACCCCATTTTACGGATGGGATGATTGAGGCAGCGACAGATAAATTCATACAGAATAGATAATGAGGCTTGTAATAATGTACTGAGCAAGGGTAGACATATTGCAATGAGTAATTACTGGTGTCTTTTACATCAAGCCCACCATCAGGATGACCTGAAAGTGCCATGTAGTATATTGAAGTTGCTGAAAAAAATTATTTAAGTTTTGAAAGCTTACAAAGGCCAAGCTTCCCCAATCCACTCCCCCTCCATTTCTGTTTAGGAAAGGGCAGGTCTCTCATGAGTATTGACAAATCATAACTTATAAAGTTGTAGTAAGTGTAAGCACCGCCCCGTGTATTAAGGCTGGGCAAGATGACCCAGTATGAGGAGCAGGGTACCAAAAATCAGTAAAAGTGTCAGAGACTCTGCTAAGGTTCTTAACCCTTGGGCTGGATTTCAAGTGTTCAGCACTTGTCTGATTTTTGCAAGTGGTCCATAGTAGGGAAGAGAGACTTTGTCTAGTTAAAAAAAATAGCATTCTTTCAAAATAAGGATTAATTCACATTAAAAAACACAGAGTAAAATTGTCTCCTCAAATAGAGAGGATTCTTGCTTTTGCTCTGTGGACAACTCTGTCTAACATCAAACTTTTTGTTGAGAGAGCAATGGGCAGGTGGAGGCAGAGAGCTCCTTCTGTTCAAAGACACTTATCTGCAGACCTTTGCTGCCATGCTTCCTAGCATGTGTTTATTAACTCTTCATTCTGGGACCTCACCATCCACTGATACGGTCAGATCATGGTTAGCATGCTTTGCCAATGCCTGGAGCATCTGCAAAGTCAATGTGCTATGGACTCCTGGCTTCTTGCATAACTGGTGGAGCTGCATTGTGCAGCTGTCCAGAAGTAACTAGTTCTAAGGTTTGTAACTAAAATCAGAGTTTTGCTTAGATTTTGTTTTGGTGTTTAACATTGATGAGTATGAAGGAGAAGTCAAGCTAGACATCCTCATAGCTGTTGGGTCCATGGTCCCAGGAGGGGAGCCTTTATTTCAATTTTGCTTTCTCTTCCTATCACAGGTCATTCCATTTCTGCATTTGAAAAGGTACTTCTGATACTACTGTGATGTGAGCTCCATAAACATAAAAATGTAACCTAGAGAGTTCTTAAGCCAGAACGAAGGAATTTAAAGGAAGAGAATTTAAAATACACTTTGCAAAGCAGCTATTGAAATTATGAAACTTTATGCTAACAATGTATTTTGAAAGTAATTTAAAGAAGTTTTAAACTCATTTTATAGATGATAGATCCCAATGAAGTTAAAAATGAACCCAAGCAGGACCGGAGGGATCATCTGAGATGGGGAGAGTTCAAATTGAATAGAGCCTGTAAGATGGGGATAAGAACAAGGGGGTCATGTGTGCAGGAAATGCTTTCAGTGCTGTGCTTGACTTACAAAGCCAGCGTGAGCAGAACACTGGCAGAACTACCATGTTACACTTCTGATATTCCCAGGGCTTGTCCTTTGGATTATAATTGGATAGTTCTCCCAAAATAATCCTAGCAGGAACACACGCACACATACACACGCTTTCTAGAGAAACTACAAAAATGTACCTATTCATGGACATTACAGATAAAATACAATTTGAATAAAAGACTAGTGACAGTTTCTGTTAAGGGTGGAGGGAATCCTACTTCACTGATGTGTGGTAATAAGAAGAAAACCAAACAGGAACAGAGACTATTGTCTGGATTATAGAAAATCACTTGACTTACACACACCTCCCTTTCATATTTCATGTGTTTTTCTTTTTTAAAAAATATACATTTTGTACATCCCAAACTGACACTTAGGAATGGTTGATGTGTTTGCTGATTCAGTGACTGCGTCCTGGCTTGAGGTCTGTGGGCTGGTATTTCATTTCCAGTGTGGTAGTGAGCCTACCACACCTACCTCTGTTCAGCCTATGCCTGAACAGAGAATCATAAAAGTCCAAACTGTCTTGGGTAAATAAGGACCACAAAATAACAAAAATTCCAGTGTATGAGATTTTTAATCTCAACTAATAACCCTAACCATTTTTTGACTTCTAACTTCAATTTTTTTCTTAAAGCCTAAGTGGTCAAGAATAAGACCACGTAATATCTAACTTTGTAAAGTTATATTGCAGTTATAATAAAATCACGGTGCTTACACAATACACAAACTTAACAAGATAGTCTCTGTAGGGCCAGTGTTTTCGTTTGAGAAAACATACAGAATATTATGTGAATTGTTGACCCTTCCATAATTTTTCTTAATTTGTCTTATTGTGTTCTTACATTTTATGGTTCAGGGAAGAATTTCATTGTTGGTGATGGTTAGATACATTATAGTAGATCTTGTCAGAGAAGCTTCCTTTAAATTAATGGAACATGGAGTCACTTGAAGGCTTCTCTAGGAAAGTTCAGAAGGGAGCAAAAATGAGGGCACACATAACAACTTCTGTGCATACATCCAGGTATTATTGGTCCTGTCCAAACACCTTGGTTGACTCCCATCAGACACACAAAGCCTCCTCCCTACCTCCACCTTCACCCTCTGCCCCTCCTATTCACCCCCTCCTTCACCCTCTGCCCATCCTCTTCACCTCTAACCTTCACCCTCTGCCCCTCCTCTTCACCTCCACCTTCACCCTCTGCCCCTCCT
>LOJH01016982.1:0-22526 GCA_001685095.1 Ellobius talpinus
TCAAAAGGCCAAGGCAGTTTCTCTATTAACCAATGAAAGTAACATATAGACAGAAGACACACCTACATCATAGACAGATGACCTTCCTCCATCACTGAGTCCTTATACAGCATCTTAGTTTTTGTCTGTGCTCTCCTATTTGTTGGTGACTTGCCTGGCCTAGGTGGTTCAGACTGTACCGTGGAATGGCAGGTTAGTTATGTCTACTCTACTCTTGGATTTTCATTTACCTGGAGTTGTGCTTTGAATGGGAATGCCCCCTCCAATATGCTCATATATTTGAACGCTTGGCTCCCAGTTTGTGAAATTGTTTGGGAAGGATTAGGAGGTGTGGAATTTTTGGAGGAGCTGGGTCATTGGGGGTGGGCTTTGAGGTTTCAAAAGCCCACAACATTCCCAGTTAGCTCTCTCCCTGCCTCTGGCTCATGCTTGTGGATCAGATGCAAGCTTACAGCTACTGCTCCAGCGCCATGCCTGCCTCCCTGCTGTTGCCATGCTCCCTGCTGTGATAGTCATGGACTCTCACCTTCTGGGACTATGAGTACCCAGATTAAATACTTTCTTTTTTTTTTATAAATTTCCCTGTCACAGCAATAGATAGTAACTAAGACATCTCATGTGCTAATCACACATGAATGACAGAGACTCAAGATCACATCTAGTCCCAAGAACACGTAGAAAGTCTTTCCTGCATCATGGAGCCACCTATACTATTGGCCCAAATGAACCGTGTGGAATAGAGAGACAAACCACAACTGCATTGAGTGGGAGAGACATTTGCAAAGATCCAGGATGCCAGATTCTCCGTTAAAGGAAGGATCTGGAAAACTGGGGCCCGCAATCTACTCTGCGTGCAGTCCCTGCGGGTGATTCAGTAGGATCCACCGAATCCCACTGTGAGCTCACAGCACTCACCTGCTTCTTGTGTGTCTGTTACCAACATTGGAACAGGAGGCTCCACACGAGTGGAAAAGTTGCATCTAGTTTGTTCTCTGAGACCGGATCTAACATGAAACAGTTGGTCGGTGTGCGTTTTTTGAATGAATGAATGATCTAAGCCCTGAAACCACTACCCATGCCCACATGATTCATTTTGTGTGGGAAAAGCAGCCACTATTCCAGCTCAGGGAGATGGACTGAAAAACCTCATCACATTGCAAAAACAAACCAATTTCCTGCTCTGATTTGGAACCTCTGATGAGCCCAAAGAGTTGGAGACGTCCTAAAAATAGCTCTCACAAAGTTTAGCTGTTGACAACACCATTGCTCCCCCTCTGGCCGCCCATCGGAGGGGCCTGGGACTAATAAATTCAAACCACAGGGCATGCCAATCCCTCGAGACTTCACTCCTGGGGCTAAGATAATAATCCCAGGGTTTTGGCAGGCTTTTCTGGATCTCACTCAGCTTCTCTTGCAAGCATGAAAGGACAGCCTGTCCCTGCCAAATGGAACCACCTTGGAAAAATTGGCTGGGCTGCAAGCGCCATCCTCCGCAGTCAACGACTGGCAAGTTCAACTGGTGTCTGTGGAGTGCCAGGCACAGCCTCTGTTAACCCTTTCCTACACCCCCGCACTGAGTGGACGTCATTGTGCTCCCCACTGTAGGTGGGAAGTGACTTACCTGACCTTACAGGGACAGGAGATGCCACAGAGCTTCAAGGTCAAGCCTGTGATTCAGGCTGGTACTCTTCTTACTAGGTCATATGAATGGAAGGTTCTAGAACGATTGAAACTGGGTTTGCCCAGGGAGTGAATGGTACCATCTTGGGACAGTGCTTGTGTGTATGTGTGTGTGTGTGTGTGTGTGTGTGTGCGCGCGCGCGCGCATGTGTGTGTCCTTGCTCCCAGTGTTTCCCAGTCCATTCTAGGAGTCCTGGGGTCTGAATGGAAGGGCAGCTTTGATGGCCTACGGCAGTGGTGGTGTCAATGCAGATGAATGTGTGAGAGAAACAGGGGCAGATTTCATTTTAAGTCTTGACTAGAATCACATAGAATCATAGCCCCATGGACCCAGGAGTCTTCCCATCATCCTTAGTGCCACCACCATGTATTATCTATGATGTTAATTATTTATCAGTAGTAGTCATAATCATCACTACCACTGCAGGATCATTAATATTCAACAATTAATAGCATCAATATTTATTAATAATTAATATTAATCACCATTAATAAGCTGTAGAGATACTTGTCAATTCATCAATAAATATTAATAATAGTATAATATTTATTGCAATAATGAATAATTATCACAAATGCTGTCTACCAGCTGTCAATTAACAAACCTAGCATAGGGCCTAGGGAGATGGCTCAGGCTGAGTTCAGATCTCCAGCACCCAGGTAAAAAGTTGGTAATGTGGCCGGCATCTGTAATTCCAACTCTGGGAGGCAGAGACAGGAGGATCCCTAGGGCTCAACAGTGCCCCTGTCTGGCTGAAGCAGTGAGCTCCAGGTCCAGTGAGAGAGCTTGTCTGAAAAAATAAAACATAGTGATTGAGGAAGACATCAGTGTCAGCCTGGCCTTCACACATATGTGCACACATGTATACATATACACACATGCATAAGCATGTACACTTGTATTATTAATAATTAATTGGTATTAATAATAATTAATCATTAATACATTTAAATTATTAATAAAAAGAATCTTATGTGTATATGTATGTGTGTGCTTGTGGGAGTTTATGTGCACCACATGCCTGTGGCTGCCCATGGAAGCCAGAGGACACAAGACCCCTGCATTTGGAGTTCCAGCTGGTGGTGAGCTGCCTGATGTGGGTGCTTGAACCTGAGCCTGAGAAAGCAGTAAGTGCTCTTAACTGCGGAGCCACCTCTCCAGTCCTCCAAAGGAGAAACAAATTAAAAGGCAAAAATAAAACCTACTATAGGTTTTAGAATTGCCTCCATTGGACAGAGAAGGAAACCGAGTCACGGCTTAGGTTCCTGGGTAAGCGTAGCCTTCAGTAAGCAGTGAACCTGGGGGAGGGCCTGGCTGGCCGCTGCTAGGGCCCATCCTTACATTTAGTTTTCAGAACCTCCGAGAAAGCAGATACCGTGCTTTCCTTTGAAGTGCTATATTTATTGTGTGTCTCAGCATCACTCACTGAGAGTAAGAGGCGGAGTCGGGAGGGCATGGTGCCAGGGGACCCAGGATCAGAGAGTCGCTGACCCCTCAGAGATTGAAGGGGTGTGTGTGATTGTACCAGCAGATGTATTAAAATGCAAATTTTTGCCTTGCTTGCTGGTTTATCATCTGACTCGTTATACAATTTGCCAGTTATAGAAGAAAAATTACCATAATGGGGCCCTAGGGAATGGTTGTAAAAAGGAGACCAAACGTTACTCATCAGCCGTTCCACTACAATTATCTCCCGCGTTTGTTCTCTTCCTCCTCGGAAACATGAAGCCGTCGGCGCCAGGGACCACTCAGAGAGTAGAGAGCCTGTGTCTGTGATCTGCTTTCCCCCTTCACTTCCACCCAGTCCTGCCTGTGGCTGTTACCTTCCTTCAACAGTGGCCTCCGCAAGGTAGGATGGGAGGACACTTCCAAGCAGGAAGGAGGTCTAGGTGAGGTCCTGGGTGTTTGTGGCCCCTGGGGTTGACAGCACACCCTCTCCCGGGGAGCATGATTTGAGGTGGGACAACTGAGTATCAGGACCCAGGTAGGCAACAGGTAGCCAGGCTTTGACAAAAGGGGACAATTGCCATGCCAGGTATCCCACTTCAATCTCACCCCTTCCCTGACAGTCCTCACTCCCAGGATAGCTTCCTCTCTTTTATCTGCCAGCCTCTCTCTCTCCTGGGGCTTCCTGCAGCTCCATTCTCTCAGTGTCTGGTCTTGTACTTGGAACATAATAAGCAGGGAATAAATATTTGATGAATGAATGAAAGTGTGTCAGTGAGCACGCGCCTGTGTGTTTCCAGGTTATTCTAAAGTTGTCATCCCCACAGGCTGACTTCTTTTAGGTCCAGCCAAGTCTTCTCTAAGCCCTAAGGCCGCTGATGCTTCTGCAGGCTCCTAGAACCAGCATATTCTAGCAGGCAGGGGAGCAGATAGCTGTGCTCTGCCAGCTGTCTGTGCATATTGCTTAGATACTTACACTTTCCCAGACCTTCGGCAGCCCTGCCATTCTCTTAGAACTCCTTTTGTCTCAGTTCCTGGGGCTCCTCATTTGCCTCTGCCGCGGTATGAAAGGTAAACCCCTCATTGCTTCTGAGTTAAACTTACAAAGGCTGAATTCAAAGCCACTCACCAAGTGCTCAGCCTTGTGCTTAGCAGGGATCTCTCTGATACCCCACTTGTCCGGCTCTCTGCGGAGAGAAGGCGCAGGCACGGCTCTTGCTTACACAAAACTTCTTAGATATTATCCTCAAGCTGTAGGAGCCCCGAGGCAGGGGCAGCAGGTAGGTCATTTGATCTCTGGCTATCCACCCCCATTGGTGTTCAGGCTTTGGGAGGGCAAGCCACCCCAGAAGGCTCCCAGGGTAGCCAGAATATTATTCCTCCCCTAAACCTTTGGCATCTTCCAGGCACCTGAAGTTTCTTAAGGGGAAGGTGAGGGCATGAAGATGCAATGAAAAAAAAATCACAACCCCCTGGAGGAGGGGTCAGGACACCATGGCTGGGGGTGACTGGCTCCATAGTAGGGTCCTTGCCTAGTGTGAATGAAACTCTAGATTCCATCTCTAAAACTACGTAAACTGGGCAGGGTGGCACAGGCCTGTAATCCCAGCATTTGGGAGGTGGAAGCAGGACGATCAGGAGTTCAAGGTCATCCTTGGTTACACAGTTAGTTTGAGATCCAGGTCCGTCTGAGCTACGGGAGAGCGTAGGTTTTGTTTGTTCATTTGTTTATTTTAAAGAATACCAAAGCCCAAAAGCCGAAGAGCCCACTTCTGTGTTTCCCTGTGAGCTAAAATGATTTCTACTTTTTCAAAGGGTGGGGACAAAATCTTAAGGACTACCAATCCACATACATGTCACTGCTATCAAATTCATTTGCAAATAAAGTTTTATTGTCACGCAGTCTTGCATATTCATGTGTGTTTGGACCAGCTGAAGCAGACTCAGGTCCTCTCAGATTTCCTACGTTGGTGATTACTGTTGAATAAGACTATACTTTGCCTCTGCTCATCTCCTGATGTGGCTGGCACTGGAGAAACCTGAGCATTCTGGGAAACATTCTTGGCTTTTAGGTCAATTTTCTCTTACCTGAACTCCTACTTTTTAAAATGAAGAGTGAGAAGCACCGAAGGCATGACTGAGAGTAGGCAATGAAGGCTTAGGACCGTGTGTATGTGTGTGTGTGTGTGTGTGTGTGTGTGTGTGTGCGAGTTCACTATCTCCAAATCTCTTGGCTTCTGAAAGCCAAGGCTATCCAGTTGTCAGCAGAGAGTCCACATTCTACTTATGTAAAAAGAAGGACCAAAAAAAAAGATGATCCTTCCATTGCTCTGTGCCCAGCTGAGGGAGGAAGGGGGGTGAGCTAGTTTGAGAAGAGGTTCCACATAAATTCCTGAAATCACTTAAGAAAATTTTGCATTTGTGTGCTTGTTCTAAAGCCACTCTCCCAGCCTTACAAAGAACTTTGAGATCACGCATGAAGCACCATTCTGCCCGCACCCCAGTTTCTGCCTCTCCCAATCTCCACCGCCTGGCTCTTTTTGATCCCAGGGGTGTAGGCTTTATCTCGGGAATCCACAAGAATAGGCACTGTGTATCTGGAAGGGTCTACATGTGTGCTACTGTGACCAAATAATCGAAATTGAAGCAGAGCTTCCAGGCCTGTGGCCTGATCCTTCTCTGTGGTGGGGCCATCCTGTGACTGTGGGATGCTGGGTAACAACACTGCCCTCCCTCAGATGCTAGTAGCACCCACTGCCTCAGGTGTGACAACCAAAAATGTCTCCACACAAAGGGACGCAGGTGGGAGATAAGTTGGTCTTTGGTTGAAAACCAATTGTGAAAAGGGACAAGAAAACCTGCCTAATTTTGAATGCATGACTTTTCTCCAAAGCTCTCTCTGCTGGCCTCCCGCCCTTGACCTTGGAGTGCTCCATTCTGCATTAGCCTGCCTGCGCATCATCGACGCCTGGGGTGTGCTAAGGCATGTTGACGAGCTGATTAAGGGATCCATATGGCGGAGGGTGAAGGGTCTGACATGGAGGAGACACAGGCTACTGGGGGATTCGGACAGTCCAAACTGTAGAATGTCACAGTCCTGGGCCAGGTGGACTTTCTGGGGAGGACCCAGGAGGTGACCTCACTTATTTAAAACTTGGAGCTTGACCTCAGTGATGGATTTATGCCCTTTAGCCTTCAAATGCTTCAACTCTATGGTCAGTCCCTCTGTATCTCAGTGTTGCACTGAGTTGTTAATTCTGTAACATCCATGTTTATTGTTCTTTCCCTCCTGAGCTGGGCAGTCTCCAAGGCAGGGGTGCAGACAATCAGACTTCACCCCTGAAACCAAACAAAACACGTGACAAGGCAAAAAGGAGGCAAGAGAGACTGGACAACTTTAGCTGCGTGAGAAAAGATCTAGAACACCGTGTTAGCGGCCGGGGAGAGGGCTTAGTGGGTAAGAGCGCTTGCTATGTGTACATGAGGACCTGAGTTCAGGTCTCCAGCCCCTGGGCAACATGACAGGTGTGCTGTGCATGTCTGCACTCCCCACACTAGGGGCAGAAACAGGCAGATCCCGGGGGTTTGCTGGCCACCTGCCCAGCTGCAGTGATGAACCCCGGGTTCAGTGAGAGCCCCTGTCGTATGGAACCAAGGTGGGGAGCCACAGAGGAGGACACCTGAAGCAAAGCGAGAGTCTAGGGTTGAATGGTTGCTCAGTTTCCACCCATGCCCTGTGGTTGGCATTGGGCCACCCTGGGGAGCCAAGGTTGCAATACTCCTCTATAACCTCTCCATGGTGCCCAAGTAGGAGAGTTCAAGGAGTCACATGTAGGTGTGTGTGGGAAGGCCCCTTTCTTAATCATTCATATATATATCACTAGGGAACTACTGAGTTTTGCTCTCCATTCTATGACCAGGTGTTGTGGCTGACTGTCCCCTGAGGCAAACAACCACCATCTTGGCAAGTTGAGCTGCACCCGCTTGCAAAAGGATCATCCTCTTTGGGCTTGTTGACTGTTAATATTCCTTAATGGAGGGTTGAGGAGGGTCACAAGTCTCTCAGCTGGGTATCCAGTTTCTCCCTGCCACCTGCTGTGTGCAATTCTGCTCTAACTGCTTGTGGCCTTGGAAGGGGGCTAGAATATATGAAGGGGGGATTAGGGAGGGGGGCTCCATCAAGCATCTAAGGTGCATCCTCATCCCTGCTGGGTAAAGGCTTTCCAGGTGTGACCTATTGGAAGGGAGGGACACCCACACCCCTGTAAGTAACCCCTTACCTATGCTTTGTGAGGAAGCACAATAAACTCATGGGTTTCCTAGAGGGAGCTTTGGTGACATCATTCCTTCCTTTGTCATTGGGAGGAGTAGACATTGCTTATGTCTCCTCCAGGAAAGGAATTTTACCAATACCAGGTCTCTAACTCTCAGTCTATATAATGCTGTGGGTCCCTTCTCAGGTCTTGTATTAACTCTGATAGGGTCTCTAAGAACCTTCCAGGGCCGTAGAGCAGTAGATTGTCTTTCCTAGGGGGATGTACCTTTGCCCCACTGGATGCTGTTGTCAGGTTCTGAAGCATGAACCGTGGGTGAGCCAAGGGAAGGTGGGGGCTGCGTGATCAGGGAGGCAGGTGAGCCTGCTTCTCTACTTCCCTTTAGCCAATACTCATCCCTCCCAAGTGTCCAATTCTACTCAGACTGTAGGTTTTAACAGAAGATTTTCTTCTCACTTGAAATCATTTAAAAAGTACCCTTCAAGATTATGTCTCCATTTCAGTCAACAAGCATTCGTGGAGTAGCCATTGACCACTCGAAACAGACCAAGCACCCTGTAGAACTGGGAGAGAGGACAGAGAAAGCAGAAGACAAAGGGCTTGAGGCTGTGGAGATGGCACAGCGTGAGGACCTGAGTCTGGATTTCCAGGACCCACGTAAAAGTCACGGAGCGTGGCAAAAGTCTGTCCCCCCAGTGCTGGGAGGTGACAGGTAGATCTCTGGGGGCTCACTGGCTGGTCAGTGGAATCTATGAACTCCGTGTTTAGTGAGAGACCCTGCCTCAAAATATAAGGTAGAGAGCAACTGAGAAAGACACCCAATGTCAAGTTCTGGCCTCCACATTCACATGAACACTGGCATACACACATGTGCACAGATAGATAGTCAAGGGTTTCTGGCTTCTGGAAGCTTCTGGTTATCTGGATATGGAGAGACTATGAGCTACAGGTGTGTCTATAACTGCAAGACCACAGGATTAAGAAGGGCTAGCGTGGGTCTAGAAAAGAGATCGTCACTTTACTCAGGGATCTGTGGTGACTTCCTGGTGGAAGTGTCCATTTGGAGCATAAGATCCTGGGAGCGATCAGGGAAGGGAACAGGAGTGTAGCTGGCCCTTCACTGAAGGCGATGGAAGGAGAGGGCTCTTTGGAGTCTCAACACCCTCTCAAGGGAATTTCTGGCCCCAGCCACGTATCAACATTCTTGTTCTTTCCCAGGAAGTACTGATTCCCATGCAGGGCGCTCCTGAACACCCCAGCCTAGCTCAGCCAGGCATTGGTGCACAGGGGAACCCAGGAGCTCAGCATCCACGATGGTTTCCTCTGAGCAGGGCCTATGTTCAGCTTTGCATTTAAAATCTAGTTTCCAGGCAAATGATTTCAGTAAATAAAATTTCCGCACTGGCTCCTTGTCTTGCTCCAGTGAACCCCTGCTTCAGGCAAGGGAGCCCCAGGTGGAAGTCAGATGTAGAGGCCAGAAGGCAGGAGCTGGGCTTCCTGGGGGATGCTAGGACCAGGAGGAATCTCTGAATTATTTGGAAGCAGTTGTTTGGTATTGCTTGTGTCTATGAGGCATGTGTGTAGGGGGTCTAACAGAAGCTGCTTAAACGTGGATGGATATAGAGGCAGAAGACATGGAGGAGGCCTGGCTTGAGTGCTGAGGCATCTGTCTTCTCACCTGCTGTTAAGACAATTAGTGTCCATCCCTGCTCTAGAACCCCGACATTAGCTATTAGCGGATTGCCTTTTCACTGTCTTAATTTTTAAACTAAGTTCTTGCACTTAGCACCCTGCCAGTATGAGCCCTTTTCTCCACTGTGTAGACCAGGGTGCCAAGGCCCAGAGGATGACAGGGGGAGCCCAGGAGCAGCAGCACTGATAGACAAGGTACCCAGAAAGTCCTGAGCTCCCCACTGCTGGGAGAGTCCCCAGTAAATAGAAGCCCTGCTTCAGCTCAGCAGAGGTACGCCCTTGATAGATGATGGTTAGCGTGAATTTCATTGCCTCTGGGTGTCCTGCCCCATTCCTCTTTCCACCAGGCATTCTCAAAGAGCCTCAGCAGAGGTGGGAGGGAGCCCAGAACCACTTGTCCATCCTGGGAGGATGCCCAGAGTAGCTGGGGGTGGGGGGTGGGGTAGAAGGACCAGTCTGTGTAAGGGAAATTTCCTGCCTCCCAACCCAGCCCAGATTAGAGCCCATTTACATCTTAAAACCCAACTTAGAAAACCACAATCCATCAGCCAGCGATGGTGTAAATTGCTTTGCTAAATATATTTCTGGGTACATGGTAAGTAAAAATATCATGAATTTAATAAGCCTTGGAATTCACATTTTTCCAATCCTAATTAAGTTTCTCCTCCACATCGGACGTGCTCCTTGAGTCGCGTCTGCAAGGTTGGGAGGGGACGGCGTCTCGGGCTGGCTGGTTGAGCCTGACTGGGTACCCCACAGTCAGGGATGTTTCCTTTTCTCAGCAGCTGCGCGTGGCTGTGTGATCAGTCGGTCACCCGCCTGCCTCACCCTGCTTCCTGGGTCTCAGGAAAAGACCACCCTGAGCCTTCCTAAGTCATCATCAGGAGTCAAGATTTGAACCCAGCTGTTTCTCTCTCTCTACTCTGGCTTCTGATGGATGGGAAAAAGTGACACCTCTGGTCCCAGCTTAGCTCTCCTCACCCTGGGCATCCTGGACCCCTGGTCCCTTGACATCTAATTATATGCCACCTGCTCATCCATGAGTCCCCCTGTACTCCCATCATGTACTTTCACACACTGGCTATCAGCTTCCCATGCCATGACAGAGACTCCTGGGTGCTGATGGCAGGACGCGGGGCGGGGCAATGTTTGTGGCTGTGCTGGATTTTATTATGTTGGCTTGGTTGGATCACAGTGCCCAGATCTTTGGTCAAATATTATTCTGGGTGTTTCTGCGGAGGATTTATTTTTCACGCAAGTGTACACATGCACACACATACAGTTGTCACCCTATCCCCGAGAACCAGAGTTGTAGGTGTTTGTAAGAAGCCTGATTCGTTTTGTGGCCATAGGGATTTGAACTTGGGTCGCCTCATGGCCGCAGCAAGCGCTATCAACTTCTTCCTTCTCTCTCCAGCCCTAAGGATGTGTGACTGCTTTTTAACTTTATGTGTATGAGTATTTTGCCTACATATATGCTTATGTACCAGGCCAGAAGAAGATGTTGGATCCCCTGGAACTGGAATTGTAGATGGTCTGAACCACCCTATGGGCTCTAGGAACCAAACCCAGGTCCTCTGGAAGAGCAGCCAGTGTTTTTAACCTCCAAGTCATCTCTCCACCCTTAGTTATTTTTTCTTTTTCTTTTTTTTTAAATGAGATTGACCCCAGGAAACCTTCAGCCTGGGTTAAATTCAGAGCGTTCATGCTCTCTGCCCACCTTCATCCACTGCCAATCAGACTTGGCATGAGATATTCAGGACTTAGGGAGGTCTGCAGCATTCACTGCCCCTTTCAATAGCAAAGCTGTGATCTCCGTGCAGTCCGAGAAAGGCCGGAGTGAAGACTGACTTCCCCAGAGCAAGGAGCCTTTTTCCATCAAGGGTCGTTGCATTGGAACTGCATCTTCCTCATCTCTAGTCTGCCAGCTCCTCCCCTCCAACTTCTGTGAGCCAGTTCGTTGGAACACTGTCTCTGTGTGCATACTCAACAGACACATCCTCTTGGTGAGCCCCTGTGGAGCACAGCCACGTTAAAGTATGGTACCAGGCTGTCTGCCTTCACAGGCAGCCCACGCATCCCTGGGAAATAAGAACTGCCATTATTTTCTCTCAGAGGAGGACATGAGAGCTCCTGGAGCTGGAGTAACTTTCCTCAGACCTTGGCGGAGGGGTGGAAACCGGGAAAGGTTCAAGGAGGGTATGGGTTCCCATCTGGGACAACTTTTCTTCACACTATGAAGACAAGCCTTAAAACCCTGTAGGGTCCTTTGAAGGGCGAACATGGCGCAGTCTGTAGGGAATGTGGATATGCAGGCCACTAGGAGAGAGGCAGAGTGGGAACTAAGACCAGAATGTCTGCGGGCTGCTGGCCCAGGATGCTCACAACTTTCCTGATTGGGAGCCCAGGACGGACGGGCCCTTCCAAGTGCCCCAAGGGTTGGTCCAAGATTCTTATCTCATTTCTGGGAGGCTATGCAGGGGAGGAGTAGGATCTGTCTTCTATTGCGGGTGGTGATGCCACTGTGTAGCTGGGCACAGAACATTAGCTGCACATTATGGAGTTATATTCTGCAGTGCGAAGTATTCCCCAGGTGGCTGATGTTCCAGACATCAGTGGGCATGCAGCCCCCGCGGGAAGGACAAACCTAGAGGCCTCAGAAGCACCCCTTGATGGACCTGAGGCAGCTGAGTGCCTCTTGAGGGTCCCCAGTCCCAGCAAACCATCTACCTTAGCCCCTCCTCCAGCCCCTCCTCCAGATCCTCTTCTCTATTTCATGAAAGACGCTGGGTAAGCGGGGTTACAGAAGGGTTGTAGCGATTGCTCACGGGCCCATTTAGCCTCAGGAGCTAGCTACTAAGGCTACGTGGGTCCAGTCCTTAGTGTTTGTCAAATCCCCCTGGACCCTGAACCCCTAGCTTCCCTCTACTCTGAAGACACCTCCCAGGTTGCCGTTACCCCAAAGCAGTTTGTGTGTCCTCTGCTCTTGGCTCCATCCCTTCGTCTTCAGCCCTCCAGCATCATCTGCCAGATCTCTAGGCTTCCTCTTAGAGCATCTTCTGACTCTCCCTGGAAGAGGTGAGGTGTTCTTGTTGTGTATAGGGAGCCACAATCTCTGTCCTGGCCCTGACTGTCTCCCCATGTTGTGAACTGCTTTCTTGTTGCTACTCCAGAAGAGCTGACAAGAGAAATTTAGGAAAGGCGGGGTTCACTTTGACTCATATTTTGAGGGCTGGGAAGTTCATCATGGCTGGGAACTCATGGCTGCAGAAGCCTGAGGCAACCAATCACAACCCACCCTCAGACAGGAAGTAGAGAGAGGTGAACGCTGGTGCTCAACTCACTTGTAGCCTTATTCAGTACAGGACCCCAACCCATGGAGCAGTGCCACCTACATTCATGGTGGGTCTTCCCATCTTCATCCTAGCCCCGCTCCATCTCTGTGTCCTGGTGGGTGGATGGCACAGCAAGTTCCCCACAGACCCTTTACAGGTATTGGTTGGGTGGATAACCAACCTCCCTCCAAGTTCTAAACTTGAAGTTCAGGGAAAGTGAATTCCCTAGAATCCCCAAGTTCCCTTGTGGGGTGCAATTGCCTTCTACCTCCTGCAGCTGGCTGTACCTGGTCCCATTTTCCCTGGTTGGCTAGAGGTTAGAGTGGCAAGTGAGGTGTGTGTTTCTGCTACATTTGCTCACGCTGTTCTGGAAACAGCATCAGGTTACTGACCTAGGCAAGAGGGGGGCAGAGGCCTCTGTGTCCTAGCCTGGTGGGAGCTGCACCCCCAAGTGAGCATGAAGAGAGCATTGTGGATTGAACCCCCGCAACCTCTGGAGCAGTGGTTCTCAACCTTTCTAAGGCTGGGACTCTTTAATACAGCTCCTCATGTTGTGGGGATCCCCAATTGTAAAATTATTTTTGTTGCTACTTCATAACTATAATTTTGCTACTGTTGTGAATCATAATGTAAATATATGATATGCAGGATATCTGATATGCTGTGACCCCTGTGAAAGGATCCTTCAACCCCTAAAGGGGTCAAACCCCACAGGTTGAGAACCTCTCCTCTGGAAGGCAGTGTTCATGATCTCTGCAACAGCACGAGACGGCTCTGGGTCTTGCCAGCTTCAAACCCACATTCATCATCTGGACTTCAAACAATGAGGCAAAGGGGAGATGCAGATGGTGGCTTCATGTCTGAGATCTCAGAGCATCATTATTTAGACATGTGGATTTTTGTTGTTGTTTGTTTATTATTTTTTTGAGACAGGATTTCTCTGTGTAGCCTTGGCTATCCTGGAACTCATTCTGTAGACCAGGATGGCCTCAAACTCACAGAAATCTACCTGCCTCTGCCTCCCGAGTTCTGGTATTAAAGGCACGTGCCACCACTGCCAGGCTATTTTTTTTAAAATACAGAGTTTCACATAATGCAGGCTAACCTCTGGCTCACAGCTCTGTAACTGGTGACCATGAACTCCTGATCCACCTGCTTCTCTCTACCTCTCCAGCACAGGAATTACAAGTGTGAGCCACCATACCGGGTTTATGCAGTGCTAAGGATTGAGTTTATGCTAGGCAAGCGCTGTTCTAACTGAGACACATTTCTGGCTTCTCTTTGGTTCTTTTAGTATAATATACACAAGTTCACACATGCGCTCATACGGAGGAGCTCATGGGGCCAGCACTAGGTCAGACTGTACCATTCCCCATCCTTTAACCCATACCGCTTCCTCCCCAATGGCTTTCAGTGTCTTGGTGAGCCACTGGGATCCTCTGACAGAGCCCTGTCTACCCCACTCAGGGAGGATCATCCTCCCTGACTGTTATATCATTCCCCCCTGTGCACCTTTGTGTTTGAGTCATGCTGGGAGGAGGGAGAAGATTGTCCGAAACCCCAGCCCTCCTCCCAGCCCTGGGGACTTCATGTTGAGCACACAGCAACCTCTCTAGGTCAGTCCTGGGCCTCCACTGTTCTTCCTTCTGCCTACCCAGTCTCTAGGGAAGAGACAGCCCTTGCCAAACCAGGGTCATGGGCATTGGGCCTCTGGGGGAGGGGCTGCTCCTTCTGAACTTCATATACTCTGTGTGCTGGGGGAGGCTGCAGCCACCGGGCCTGGGCTGAAGCATGTGATCCTTCGGCAGGTATATTTTTAGCTTTCTCATTAACCGAGTGCTTTCAAATTAGCCTTCTATTAACCTCAAAGGAAAATGAAAGTGTGGTTTTTTTCTTCCCAGAGTGAGTCTCTCCTACAGAATATCAAGGTTTCCATGATTAACGTTTCATGCGCCTCGAAGCTCTAATGAAGTTGGATTCTCTAATATCCAGCTTGATGGAATAATTGGTCCATGGTCTCTGTCATGGCAGGGAGGCTGCCAACTGAGAAGGGGCCTTCTCTTCCCCATCACATAGTCCTTTGTTTCTATAGCCTCTTTGATCCCCCAGCAGAGCCTTCCACCCCAATACACCCCCATTCTGGAGGGGTTCAAGCAGCCAGAACTCCCTCCCTGTCCTACCTAAAATGTCATCCATTCCCTTTCCAAATGGGTCACTCCAGACTGACACTTGGCCATCACTGCTTTTGCAAGCACAGTTTTCTCTCTGGGTTGCACAGGGACCTCTTGACTTTGGCGATGTCCCTTGAAGTGGGCTTAGCACTCAGACTTGGGATTCCAGCTGGAGAGGGAAATAAATAGCCTTGCAATTTCTAGGGGTGTCAGGCAATGAATCTGATAAGATTAATTCAATCTCTACCGGCCACCTGAGAGGAAGGCGTGACCTGTCCTGCCAGGGCCACCTGTACAGTGTCAGAGATATCACCAGGTACCCAGAGGGGATTGCAGATAGGAATGGATGTCTGGCAGCAGAAAGAGCAGGCAGCTGGTCCCTGTCACGGAAGGAGACAGTAGAGCTATGCTGGAGGAAACAGTTGCTCGTCTATTGCTCTACCCCAGTGGTTCTCACCTTTCCTAATGATGCAACCCTTTAATACAGTTCCTCATGTTGTGGTGATACCCAACCATTACATTACAACCATTACAAGCTTCGTAATTGTAAATTTGCTCCTCTTATTTTTTTTTTCCGAGACAGGGTTTCTCTGTAGCTTGGAGTCTATCCTGGAACTAGCTCTTGTAGACCAGGCTGGCCTCCAACTCACAGAGATCTACCTGCCTCTGCTTCCCGAGTGCTGGGATTAAAGGCATGCGCCACCATTGCCTGGCATGTTATGTATTTTTGTAGGTGGAGACTGCTCGTTCATTTCCTGGCCACCAGACCCAAATAATTACATAGAAATTATATTAATTACAACTCTGTTTGGCCTATTAGCTCAGGATTCTTATTAAGTAACTCTTACATCTTAAATTAACCCATTTNACAGAGATCTACCTGCCTCTGCTTCCCGAGTGCTGGGATTAAAGGCATGCGCCACCATTGCCTGGCATGTTATGTATTTTTGTAGGTGGAGACTGCTCGTTCATTTCCTGGCCACCAGACCCAAATAATTACATAGAAATTATATTAATTACAACTCTGTTTGGCCTATTAGCTCAGGATTCTTATTAAGTAACTCTTACATCTTAAATTAACCCATTTCTATTAATCTGTATATCACCATGAGGCTGTGGCCTACCAGTAAGGTTCCAGGGCATCTGTCTCCTTCAGTAGCTACATGGCGTCTCTCTGACTCTGCCTACTCTCTCTCTATATTTCCCTTCCAGCCTGGCTATATTCTGCCATAGGCCCAAGCAACTTTATTCATTAACCAATAAAAGCAACACATATACAGAGGAGCATCCCATATCATATTTTAATGGAAATATCTGTGTTTTCCAATGATCTTCAGTGACTCCTGCGAAAGGGTCATTATACCCGCTAGGGCTCACTAGCTACATGTTGAGAACCACGGCTCTTGTCTGTTCTTGGATCATTCATCCACTGTTTAGCCTGTCCTTGAAGCACTTGTGTAATGGTCCAGCCTTTCCTTGAATCGTTTGTTCATTGATCTAGCCTTTCCTTGGATCTTTCATTCATTGGTCTCGCTTATCCTTGTATCATTCATCTATTGGTCTAGCTTGTCTTTGGATCATTCATTCTTTGGTCTAACCTATCCTCAGGTAATTCATCCATTGGTACAACCCGTCTTTGGATAATTCACTAATTGGCCCACCTTATCCTCATGTCATTCATTCATTGTTCTAGTTTGTCCTTGGATCATTCATTCATTAGTCCTGACTATCATTTAATCCATTGTTCATTAGTCTTATCATGCTTGGATTATTCATCCATTGGTCTAGCCTATTCTTGGATCATTAGTCCATTGTTCCAGCCTGTCTTCAAGTCATTCATCCATTGGCCCACCCTGCCCTTGAGCTATCCATCCACTGGTTTAATCTTTTCTTTGGTCATTTAGCCATTGACCTATCTTTCCTGGGCCTCAAGTTTGACTCTCATGTCCTCACCCTGTTTCTAGCCTCCTCCTTTGCCCTCGGGTCCTCATGATGGCCTTGCCACCACCCCATCTTGGTCTCTTTCCATAGGTGGTTCTGTGCTTTCTTGAGTCAGCATAGCAGAAGGTGCGCTGGAGGCCACTCAGACAGGGGCCTCTTCGGGGTGCTCTCAGCTTCTCAGCAGCATGCCACTCCCTATGTGAAGAATTCAGTGTAGAACTAGTTCATGTTGAGCATACTTCTTGGTTCCAACGTGCTTCATCTCATGGATGAGAAGGGTCCTCCCTATGGACCCCTCATTCCAGTGAAGAGTCCAGCCTGTCAAAGGGCTTACTTAGTCTCCTATGGATGTGGCTTGATTCTTAGAGGCCCAAGAAACACAACAGGTAGTGATGTAAATGTCTGTGCACATCACAGAGTCCCACGTACCCGATGACCCACACCAGCTCTGGTTCAGCTCCAGCACCATATATCCAATAGCTTCCTATAAAGCCCTATCACTTCAAAATTGAAATGTCAAATTGCAAACTTGTCACTTTTCCGTCAACCCTCCTCCTTCTTCCCAGCTGATAAAGTCACCACTAGTCCCATGTCCCATATCAGGAATTTGGGAGTTGACCTAGACCCACTCAGCATCCCCTGCCTCTGAGTCCTGGCAGTACCCTTCTGCTCAGCCCTTTAATCCTGGGCTACAGGACTCTCATGGTGACTTGGGATCCTACCACCTTCTCAGAGCCCTGTAGTGATTCCCCAATTCATCTGTGCAAAGCTGAAGACGGATGCTAAAAAGAAATCCCACACTAGCTCAGAATTGAGTATAATAGAGGGTTATTTATTTAGGGGTAGACTCACAGATCACAGTCCTCTGCTTGAACGGGAACAGCAACCAAATCCCACAGCCAGACACATGCTTTACATCGGCATTTATAGTATAAGAGGCCACGCCCAAATGGGCGGGTAACTTAAAGGCTACTGGCTGTAGGATTTCCTACAGCACAAAGCTTTATCCCTAGACCACTTTCTTGTCCACAAGAAGAATGCTCACTATCCAATATGCTTCTGATTGGGCTGCTCCAATGCTAGTGTCGTCAGGGATGCCCAGAACCTTTGGTAGGCGCTCCAGTTCCTGGGATGATTCGGAAGTTTCCCAGGAGTCAGGACTACACATTTTTCTAGTGTTATTTCAGCTTACTGTCTTGGGTACACATCCATCTTCAGCCAGGCCCCACCAGCGACACATCCCTCTACATCCCTTGTGCTTCACACCTCTGTTGCACGTACTGTGCACACTTTCTTCCCGGTCCACCCAGGGAATGCCTATGCATCCTGCGAGGCCTCTTCCCATCTCTCCTCCTCCGAGAGGCTAAGACAGCTGAGAAGTTCTTTCCCATGTGTCAAGGAATCCCTTCCCATTCCCTCCATCTCCCTGTGCTTCGCATCCGGATTCTATGGATATTCGAGCTGAGGAAGAACGCCCCTCCACCCCATGTGTATGAGTGTGCATTCCCATGCAAGCCTGTGGAGGCCAGAGGACAACCCCAAGTGCTGTTTCTCAGGACACCATCCACCTCTTTTTTGAGACAGGGTCTTTCTCTCACTTGATCTGAAATAAAATTCCACTAGGCTGGCTGGTCAGTGGGCCCCCCAAGTTCTCCTATCTCTACAATTATAAGTATGCATCATCATATTTGCGGGGTTTGGTTGTGGTTGGGTTTTTGTTTGTTTTTTTTTTGCTTGTTTATTTGTTTGTTTTTAACATAGGTCTGGGACTTAAACTCAGGTCCCCGTGCTTTTGTGGCAAGCATCTCCCCAGCCCTCCCTGGATCTCTTCCATACTAAGGCGCATTCCTGACTTCTGTTATTTTGGTCAGGCCTGTCATGGTCCTGGGCTCTGCAGAGGAGCAGGGTGGAGAACTGCCTGCAGTCAGGTCAGCCGCCTGCGGAGCCCTGGCTGTGGAGGTTGGCCCTGCCTTTGTACACCAGAGCCAAATCCATTCCTCCTCTGCTCTTAGTCCTCCTCCTCCCCAGTGACCTGCTCCTCACCGTCCTCTGCAGCCTCCGTGCTGGGAAAAGGGAGAAAGAGCTTGTCATTGCTTTATGTGACAACCACCCTTAGGTTCGACATACCATGAGGCTTGTTGCCCTGGCCCTGCACGCAGACCCTCCATATCTCAGAAGACTGGGCTGAAAGAAGCCACCCTGAAGTCAACTGTTCTTCCTCTGCCCACCGGCTCCCTGCCAGCCCTTACCTCTCTGAGCCATTACTCACTGAGGGAAGAAGGCACGAATCCAGGCTGGCCTCATTTGGAAAAAGCCTCAAACGCAAAAAAAGTGTCTTCTTAAAGCCAGGTAGGGGGTAATTAACCACATTTCAAAAGAATTCTTCTGTTTCAAAAGGCTCCATGGCAGGAAGCCCACAATTAGCCCACTCTCCTGGAGCCCTGACATTGGCAGGGCAGCCAGGCTGGGCAGCTTCCCCACCTCGCCTGCCCCCACCTACGAGTTAAAGATGATTCTTTTTTCTCCTTTCCTTTTGGTTTTAATAATCTTTATCATGCCTTCTCTCAGAGGGAAGACGCCTGGCCTGACCCAAGGTCATTTGTTTCTCAAACATAGTGAAAGGAGGTTCGAGGGGACACAGTGGAAACGCAGAGAGGACGGGACCTGAGTGGGTAGGGGCGGGCTGAAAACTTCTTCCCTCCCAGACGCCCCCATCATCTTCCTTCTGAAGAGAATCTCTAATATATTCAGGAGGCAATGAAACCGGCTAAGACGCTCCCCCTCCACCCTTTTCTGGCTTTCTAAGCAGCAATGTACGATCACGTCTACTTATAGGATATGGAAAGTCACGCCCAGAGAGAGCAGGCAGGGCAAGTAGTTCCCAGGACAGCAGGTCCTGCTAGAAGGCATGGCTCTTCTCAGAAGCCCTTCTCACTGTCTTCCTCTTTGCTGCCTGGAAAGCAATGGCTGGTGCTCCCGTAGTCTTGAGTGCCAAGTTGGGGCTTTGTAATAGAAGTTCAAGCCAGGCTAAGTCGAAGCAGAAAGACAGACAGCACCTGAGTACTGGTCACTGTGGGGTTGTCTCACCAGCCATTTGACCCCGCACACCGTGAGGGGGAGAAAGGAGCTTCCTGCCGTCTTGATTAAGCCTCCATTAGTTTGTGCTGAGCCTTGACCTGGCTAATAAGTTCTGTGACACTCATCTTCAAGACAAGCCACACCTGCAGTTTGAGGCAGATGGCAAAGAGTCCAGGTTTGTGTCTTGTTATAAGCGCCCCCCACCCCCAGTCTTGTGTCTGTCACCCTCTGTCTCAAGTTCTCCTTGTGGATCAGCGTGTAAATGAGCTGGCAGCAGCGGAGGGACAACTCTTAAAAGGTGGGTGGTGGTCAAGGATTCTTCTGGGTCATGCCACTCAGGTGGAAGAACAGGGGATACCAATCTCCACTGCAAAGAGACAAAGATATTGCCTTTTCTCAATTGGCTCTCCTGATGGTCACGCCCACTCACCCAGGCCCCTCCTTCCACTCTAAATTGGTTAGGCATTTCCTTTTTTAGTTTTTATAAAAGACCACTTATTTTCTCTCTTTAGAATATTTTTATTTTAATTTTTGAGCATTTCATACATACGTACTGTATTTACATCATTTTTACTCTTCCCTGTGCCCCCTACTGCTCTGTGTGCCCCTCAACCCCCCACACACATATGAGTCCATTTACTGTTTCTCATATGTATGTGTGTTTAGGGCTGACCACTTGATATTGGATGACTTACCGGGTTTTTACCCCTAGAGAAGACTGATTCTCCTTCTCCCAGCATCCATTGGTTGCCTGTAGCTCTTCACCTAGGGGTGGGACCTTGCGAGATTTCACTCACTATATCCCCTGGTGTTGTCATTGTGCAGCTTGCTTAAGTGACTCCAGTTAAAGATTTCATGCATGGAGCTTTCCTCTCTTATACAGCAAGCCCTGTCTCACAGTAGATGTCTGGTTCTCTCTCCCCCTTGTTCTGCCCCTTCTTCCATGGTGTTCTGTGAATGTGTGTTCTTTAACTGTAGGGTTGTATTATAGATGTGTCCATTTGGGCCGCGCCCCTTACAGTCACTTGTTCAATGACACACACATACATAATGTCATTTTCACCCACCCCCGCCCTCTCTCATCCCCATTATTGCTTCTCATCCTCTGCCTAATTCTACTTCCCTTCTCCCCATCTACAGAATCCCATTTTCTTAATAGAGTTCCCTTCCTATTTTCATGTCTTTTTGCCTGTGCTGTGTGTATGTAAGCATGTGTACGTGTGTTCCCACTGCAGTACATTTAGGGTCGCTGGCATAAGCGTAGGTGGGAGTTGACTGGATCACGGGCAACTGGACGGTCACTACACCACTAAAGAAAAAGGCAGCCTTTCCAACTGCTTCCCTTCCTTCCCTCCCTCAGGAGGATCAAGAAGGCTGCTCAGCAACTCCTTATGGACACCCAACCAAAATGGATGCTCTGACTCTTGCCAGGCCAGCTGAGTCCAGTGGCCCTGTGTGCACATGTATGTGTGTGGGGGTGGGGGGGTGTGCACATGGATGAGGAGACCAGAGGATAAACCTCAGACCATTTATCAGGGTCCATCCATCTTTGAGACCAGGTCTCACTCTGGCCTGGAGCTTGTCGTGTAGGTCAGTCTGGTCAGTTAGCAAACCTCAGGCTTCTCCTGTCACTGCCTCCTGAACACTGGGATTACAAGTCCAGCTGTTTAAGGGGGTTCTAGGGACCAAATTTAGGTCCCTGTGCTTGCAAGCCAAGCTCTTTATGAACTGAGTCATATCCGCAGCCCTGACTTCCCACGTTCTATGTTATTTGCCTGCCACAATATAAATGAGTTGGATTGTTGTAAGACCCTTCCCAGCATCCTGTCCCTAGGCCCACCCGGTGGAAAGCAGCATCTCTCACACGTAGTGGTTTCAGGTAGGACGGAGCCCCCAGGCTGTCTGTGAGTCAGGCAGGCAAAGGCCTGCTTGCTCCCTCTGAGGAGACACCACCCACTGGGACCTGGTAGGGGCAAACTGGGGAGTTGCTGACTCTTCTCATCTTCCATCTTCTAGGGCAGGAGAACCTCAGCTAGAGCCCATTTAAAAACCTGCAGTGGCTGCCTGAGCTCTTTCGTCTTTCGGTGGTTTTAGTAGTCCACCCTGGGTCCTGGAAAGCAGATTTGAAGCCTCCGTTAGAAAGAGCCACGTTCTGGACATGGTCACTGGAATGTGGCTCTTAGTGGTAGAGCAGTTTCGTGGGTTCCTGGTCTTCCTAGATGGACACCTCCAGTGTCAATATCTGTATGCTTGGTTTAGGGCTCTGAAAAAGTAGCCCGTGGTTTTTAATCTATTTGTTTATCTTAAATTATCCCCATGCCTGATTTCTCATACCATAGCCTCTTTTCCTTGGCCCAGGGCTAACTTCTGCCTCCTAGTGGTGGGCAGTGGTATCCCCCCTCCCTACGCTGGGGTCTACTGACCCTGGTCTGGGAAACTCTTCTGAGTCCCACCACCATCAGAGGATGTCAGTAAAAGCTGGGAAGCCGGATGCTTCTGGGCGGCTGGTTTCAGAGCAGATGCCTCATCTGGGGGCAGTGGAGACAGGCCAGTCAGTCACCCTTCCTGCGCTAGCATGAGGACGGGAGTCTGGATCCTCAGCACCCACGTGAAATACCAGGAATGTAGCATGCACCTGTCACCCTGGTGCTAGTGAGACAGAGGCAGGAGGGTCTCAGGACTTGCTGGCCAGCCAGGCTGGCATAACTTGTGAGTTGCAGGTACAGGGAGAGACCCTACAAAACAAAACAAATAAACCAAAACGCTGGAACGCGACTGAGGAAGATACCCAGTGTTGACCCCTGGCTTCCGTACATATTCACACTCTGTATGCAAACTCTGTCATACAAACTAGCATGAACATAGGCAACAGACAATAGGAAGGAAGGAAGGAAGGAAGGAAGGAAGG